>OMLP01044764.1:35405-63127 GCA_900302685.1 Spondyliosoma cantharus
ACCCGGACAGAACAACACGCCCTCCAAGCAGACGGAGGTCAGTTTGACAACAGGGAGTACAGCACCGAGGTGACCGCTCACTAGCTAACAGCAACTTCATGTAGCAGCAGTTAGCGATCACTTCAGCAACAACGCTAGTGGTATAAACTCCGTAAATCACCTCGGTACTGACACTGGCCTCCATCGTTAGGAGGCTGCTGGTTAACCACAGTTAGCAGCTACATTAGCGACATGTTAAGCTATCTGTCCCAAGAAAATGCTTTATTCATAAAGTATGATCCCGAAAGTTGCCCCGTAGAAAAATACGTGCAGACGGATCTTATAAAAACATTTAAGCATTGATTTCATGGGAACTTTAGAGCAACTGCAAGAAACTTCCCGTTTTTGTTGATTCTGTTGACCTGTAATATGACGATGGTGAAGCAAAGTGAACTTTGTTTTAGTGCCGCACCACCAGACTACCGAGCTGCAGCTCCTTGACTCCTCAATTCATCCTGAGCACTCCGCATTCATCCGCCCGCTGACAGGCTTTAAGAATGACTATAATAATTGTATTTATACAGCAACAAGGCAATCTTTATAATCAAAACTGACATGGGAATAACTTTCCTCTTTATTGGACCTTCAATGTATAATACTGTATAAAATGGTCGTTAGTCGTAACCCAACATTCATCATGTTTGTCAGGCCTCAGGATAAACACCGTGTGCTTTAGTGAATAAGGCTGAATGTAAAAATAACCTTCTTTGTTTGAACAAAAACTCCACAGGGCATCTCTCAATGTCTCTACGCGTATAAATACTTAATAATTATACACTTAGAGACATTGAGAGGCACACTGGCCGGAAAAAGTACATGTACATTTCATTTTATTATCTCATGTTGGGCTGAACTCGTGTCTCACGTAGTTCATCCTGTCACGCAGCTTTTCACCTGCAGTCACAAAGTGTCCCCTCTCTCCCTCTGCCGCGATGCACGTGGGATGATTTCAGCTTAATTGTGTATGTTCGTCGTTTTGCGGAGAATCAGTACACTGACAGACACGTCGTGTTCTCGTGCCATTTGTCTTCATTTACATTTCCACTAATGCACAGGACGGACATCAGGGATCTCGTTTTCTCTCTCATCAGTCAGCTTATCAGTAATTCTGCGGCTGATGCTATCGTCTGTTTCCCGGACTCCAACAAAACATCTTGTTTGTACGATGACAATGATTCATGTTAACTCGGGCATGCCTGAGTAGCAGCTGCCTGGCAGTATTTGAATAGCAAATCCTGAAGCGCGGAATCGACTTTCTCCTCGTCAGAAGACACAGCGAGGTCTGTGTTCACAACATCCCTGTGTTATCAGTACATACATCAGCGGCTCCTTCTCTATTCGTCTCATCCCGGAGCATTACTAAAAGCAGTCGGTTCTACAGATATGTCACAGCACCGCCATGTTTAATGTTCGAGAATGAGCTGTGACGGATGCTCAGTGAGACGTTTACAGAGAGCGAGAGAGGAAGGAGCGCCTACATCATAGTTTGTTTGAACTTCCAAATAATCCAGACTCCCCCCTCCCCCCAAAAAAACCCACCTAATGATTTTTTTGTATTTCACAGTTAGAAAAAAACTACTTGCATGGACTTGACTGAGACTTAAACGTGATACAGCGAGCATCATGTTGGCTCTTGTTCTCGGGTGTTGCGCTGTCGGTGAATGCATCGCTGTAGAGTGTTTCAGCCAGAGCACGAACGCAGAGACGACAGGAACTTCCTCTGGTTTCTCTTTTGTTCGGATTTGCTCGAGTGACGTTCGCTCTTTTGTTCTGCAGTTTCTCAAGAAAACAGGGCTGAGTGACTGCGCCCGAACGCACCGACATGTTCTGTCCTCGTGAGGACACTTTCAGTGACTGTGAGTCCCTATGAGGCAAATCATAACTTCAAACTCATAAACTTTATTTAACAGCTTTAATTCACCTCAGAGAGTCTTCACAGTGTGACTTTGTGAACAGGTTGTTGTTGGTGGATCGTAACTTAGTACATTAAGTCGAGCACAATTTTGAGTATTTCCAGTTCGTGCCGCTTCATACCAGAGCCAAGACAACACTTGATTTTTAGGGCCGATGCTGATATCAGGTATTATACACACCTCGCTTCATCAGCAGATAGACACACAGTGATCGCTCAAATGTGGTTATCAAACACACAGAACAAAGATTTGTAACGGAGGCAGGATATTTTATACTTTAACCAGCATATAGGCACATCGGTCGGACTTTGTACTTCCACCTGTAACTTTGCATTCACAGCTTTTCTTTTTAGGATTTGTATGTACTATGCCAGTGACAGTGTTGGCTGGAGGTGTCCTGTTTACCTGTGGTCCGTCGCACGAACGCAATTCTTGTCTTGTCAGTTGTTCCTGGCGAGCATCTGCCGCTCCGAGGGCCTTGAGTTGAAAATCTCAACTTCTCAAAAAGGTGCCGGTGACACCACCGACGCTCTTTTTTTCTTTTTGCTGGCCTCGGAGATAACATTCGGTGTATTTTTGTCTCCTAAGGATTATGTCATGCACCCACATCCTACTCGCTGCGTCAAATATAAAACAAACAGATAGTAAACCACGAAGGATCAGTGTTGATCACACAGCGCCGGTTGTCAAGACATTGTTTAGAGACGAGAGGCATGTGCAGCTTCATCCCAGCGCTCCCGAGCACCAGTGGACACGGACCTTTAAGAATGAACTGATTAAATGCCGTAACTCAAGAATTCATATAATAACTATGGCAAAATGTGGCACAAATGTCTGATAGGACGAAATGACAATGTATATCCAAAAGGTCAAAGGTCAGCTTCACTGAGACATCATAACGTGCTGCGAAAACACTTTTCTGGCGCTACGTCAACACCATAACTCAGGAGCAGAAGGGGAGATGTCGGACACTGAACTGACACTGTTATCTTCGGTGTCCGTCTTGAAACTACGCTGATTGTACAGATCTTCTGTGCTGCCGGGTTGAACGAGCGTGTGAAGCATCCACGTGTTAGAATCTGCCGCAGCATCCATATTTGAAGCCCCGTCGTCCACCGCAAGCGCACTGGTTTTGCTGATATTGAGCTTCAGGTTATAGTTGTCGCACCATGTGAGGAAGCTCACCATCATTCCTCTGTACTCCTCTGTAAAAATAGCATCCAGATGGAGACGACTGGACCACTAATGTCACTTCTTACATATTATTCACGTTTATTCTGCTCGGTTTCTGTCCTGCTTTTCTTCTGACACCAAACTTTAACATCTTCCTTGGACTCGAGGTTTTAAACCCAAACTCTTTGTCTTCCAGGAGGTGGCGGGAACAGAAAAGGAAAGAGTAAGAAATGGAAGCAGCTGCTGCAGTTCCCCCACATAAGTCTGTGCGAAGAGCTGCGACAAACCACAGGTAAGAAACTCACCGTCTTTTACGGGAGAGGAAGTCTTATCTCGCTGGTTGTGACAGTATCTGTGGTGGTGTGTCGTGTCGAGGCCTTTGGAACTCATTTGAATTCATTCTGTCCAGGACAAATTAGTTGTTCCTCTACTTTAAAACCCCTTCAGCTAAACAAATCTTGTGTAGCGATCACCAGACACCCGTATCGTCAAGATCTTTACTTTGAGGTCTGGAGGAGGAAAAAAAAAAAAAAAAACTTTTCCCTTCAAAGGTCAAAACTAAAACTTAAAGGCAAACACACATGTGGTATTGTTGTGTAGACACTAACTGATACCAGGATGCCAAGCTCCCCTAATTATCTGACTCCCTGTGCAAAGTGTCACCGCCACGCTCTGTCTATGAGAAATAATCAATAATTAGTTATCTTACATATTTGAGGACCAGTTTTACCTCATAAAAAGTAAAACAGCATAAACATTATGTTTCCTTCTAAAAACGCTGAATCAAATTATACCTAAGGGCGAGACAACTGTGGGCAACCCTGCTCCACAGCTTTAATTAATTGGTTCGGTGTGTAAATGCCTACATTACCCACAATGCAGCTTAGCCACTGAGTGACATCACTGGAGACTTTTAATTAGATTAAATGCAGCTTTCTCCGGAGCGCCAAAATGCTTTAAATGGGCACCATGTCGTGAATAAACAAGCTGTTCTCACAGGAAAATAAGGTGCCGGAACACTGTTTGAATATAGAGAGGTGGCAGGGTCCGCCACATATAAACAAAGCAAAATACTATGAAACTGTGTCGTCCTTTAAGGTCAGTTTGTTTCTTCAGTCATGCAAACAAAGAGATTTAGTTGATTTAGTTTGTTTAGGCCAAAACAAAACAAAAATCAACCAATAAAGATCTTTCTCTTCTGATTAAAATGTCCCCCCCCCAAAACTACGTAGTGCACCTTTAAACTATTCTGCATATAACCCTTTAAACTGCACATCATGTCTTCCTCGTCAAACATACAAACGCTTGATTTTATAAACACAGATTAGCAGTTGCATCTGAGACGCTATATGATACAGATAGATAGTGTGTGTGTGTGTGTGTGTGTGTGTGTGTGTGTGTGTGTGTGTGTGTGTGTGCAGATAACTGATGCCCTTCACAGCATGTGTGATGAACAGACTGAATATAAATGAACAAGAAGAGCGCATTGCTTTCTTCACTTTGTGTATGATTGTGTGCATCATGATCACAGGGTTGTTCTGAGTTCACGAATGAAAACTTAAAGGGAAAATTCACCCTAAAACTATAATTTCATGCAGTATAATTTTCACGAGCCTTTGTCTCTATGGAGGGGAAAAAGTCCCAACAACCAGACTGGGATATTCATGTACTGTATAATTTACTGCCTCTATGTATAGCTCTTTTTTTATAGAACGAACAAGCCGTGATATTCACGATTTGAACGGAGGATGTTTGTACAGTGGGCCCCGAGGGTCAAAACACTTCAGAAAACAAAACAAGCACACAACACGCCGTGTCCTCCAGCACCTCAGTCACACAGCTTGGCTATTCCTGGAGGAACAGATACTGAAACATGATCTAATCGATGTATAATGTTTCACTGAGTTTACATGATCAGTGTTGATTTTTCATTTCCTCCGTGTAGCCTCGCAAAAATAGATACGTAAATGTTTACGTGCGGCTCAAGAACGCGAGACACTGGCTGTCAATAATCTCCAGCACTTTTGAATCAAAATACGTTTACTTGTGAATCACAAACCAAATAATTATACTTGATTTGTTTACATTTTAAAATACAGTCATCAATTAGTTTCATGATATTTCTCCTTATCTTTCGGGCCGGTTGTTGGTATTCTTGATTTCAGGTGCAGGATTTATTTAATAGAGCTTCTTTTGTGCATAATGATAATGATTATAAATCATTATAAATAAGACTAAATAAATAGTTATAAATAAATAAAGAGGATTCAAACAAGAACAGTCAAACATGGAGGTAAAAGAATTTACGTTATATAAAAAAAAAAACGTCTTTTGTAATCGCTTCCACTGCTTCCCGTTCGAGACCCGAGCGCTGTTCTAACTTCTGTTTTTTTTTTTTTCCTTTTCACTTTTTCTTTCCCGTTTCTCCCAAAAGGACTCTCAGCTGCTCTGTCATGTGCACACACGGAAAAACTCAAATTTAGCTGTCACGCTTGACGCTCCATTCAAAGACAAGCAGATAAAAATCTGTCCTGACTTAACTCCTTTTTTTTTTTTTTTTTCAGTAAAGAGCAAATCCTTCATGCGATTCAGGAAAAAAAATCTAGCACATGATAACTGTGAATGCACACAGGCCGGAACGAAAAACTAGTCTTGCTCAAGTTGGTACCGCAGAGGAAACTGTGGCCGGTGCAGTAAAAGAGGAAGCAGACTTCTGTTTTTGCTGTTTCAAACGGCAGTATGGTTAGTTTCATTTTAAGAGGTGACGGCTCAGAGTTTATGATACCGGAGCGGATAGAAGAAGTCCGATACAGACGCTGGGAGAGGATGGGAGTGAAAGTGCAGCGACGAGATGAAGGGAACATCTCAGAATAAAGAACGTGACATCCCAAAATTCACTCATTAACACACAAATACGGTTTAGTGCCCCTTTTAATTCAATCAAGCCTAATCCAATATTAAATAAAACATTTTTTTTTAGTCGGATCGGCATCAATAATATTCTTTTTAAAGCCATTTCAGACCTGATAGCACAACTGCACTTTTGTGCTGATTTAAGAAAAAGTCACAGCTCTCTTACTGCACAGCTCTTACATAAAAGACACCGGTTGTTATGAGATAAAGATCTTTTTTATAACTGCTTTTATTCAGCTGTCGGGCTTTTTCTGCCGCCTTCAAACTGGGTGCACACACACACAACACATCCTCAACAAAACAACCTCTGTCTTCTTCTCTCTCCGGTTGTTTTATGGCTTTGTGCAGCTCAGCAGCTACCGTGCTGTAGCGTACAATACACGCCTGTGATAATGCGGAGCGCCGATAAAGCTGCCGCCTTTGATGATCGTAAACCACATCCAGGAAGTGAAGAAGACGCTTCAGTGTGAACGAGAGGCAGAGAGCATGAGACGCACGAGCTGTGGGAAGCCAGTGGGGGATTATATTCGTGTTGCTGCTTGTTGCTCTGGTTTGAGGGGGCGGAGAAGGTGTCGGGCCTCCAATCCTGCAGATCAGTTCAGGACTTTCTAGATCCACATCCAGCTCGGGTCTGTGAGAAGCAGAGGAATGTTAAGAATGTGAGTGTCAGGACGATCCAGAATCGCTGCTGTACCTTAACTTGTTAAGATTTATGTTTCCGTGTCTGGAGAGCAGCCGGAGGAAACGTCTTCACATTTGGCACCAATGTCCACGTGGACTCAAGGAGGAACTGATTGGATTGTGGTGGTCAAAGGTTAAAGGTCACTAATGTTAATGTTAATGTGACCTCACAGAACACATTTCTGGCCCGTACTCAACAATTCATGTGATTATCACGACACGGTTTTACTCAAATGAACAAAAGGATTTAAATGATGAAGTGAAGACTTGAAGAATGAAGCTTAAGATTTTAAAAGTTTTGCTTCGTGAGTATAAAGATATCTGTTACCATCTCGAAAAACAAGACGTGCAGTTCATCACTAAAACAGATGTTAATGTTTCACACAGAAGACACAAAATCCAAACCAGTACAACTTAAAACTATAAGATTTCTTTGCAAGATAATATCATGACGGCCATTTTACAATGTAGTCGTAACTAGAACTAACCAGCTACTCAATAGAGTGCATACCTCTGCCAAGCCGTACCAGCCACCTAAATAGGGTTTTTCTCATCAAGATCCATAGTTTATTTATTTTTATTTAATTAGTTATTTTAGTGCCATATGTTAGCACTGACTTGAACAAGAAAAGCTGAGTCGACAACAAGCGGCTGCATCATTTTATTTAATTCTAATCTCGTCATATAGAAACGTGATGTAATGTACAAAAGAACGTGCACAGAATATCCACATCCGTCAGTGTGTGTGTGTGTGTGTGTGTGTGTGTGTGTGTGTGTGTGTGTGTTCTGCTCTAAACCGATCAACTGTTTTGACCCGTTTTAGGTTAACCAGAGCAACATGTGATGCCTGTGTGATGTGAAATATCACCACAATTATGAGGTTTACGTCAGCGTTCCCATCCGTTGGAGGTCAGTTTGTGCTGCCGACACGCAGCGTGCTCGTGGTGTAGGTCCATACATGGCACCGGGGCCGGGCGGAGTAAACACACAGGCCACATTGTTAGAAAGACATCCATTAAAGAAGATGCATTAAGGGCCCGGCTGATGAAGACCGGTGATAAACCCTGTGCTGCCTTGAGGTACAGAGTGGCGACAGGCAGACTGGAGGCGGGTTGGAGCCACAGGGACGAGGTTATATATACATGTGTTGTTTACACCAATTAGTTCACAAGGACATGTAATAAATAAGTAACTAATACTCCCCCTTTACTGTGTGGTAGCTTCTCCAGGAGCACTGTAGAACTCAGGTCCAGTTACTGGTTCTGGTGGCTCGACTATCACTTCACTGCTGTGCTTGTTTCTTATCCTTATATATGTTTGTATCTGTGTGTTGTAGGGGTGTCACGACACGTTGATCCAGGCCGTTTTAATGATCATATCACCACCATCGTTAAAATACGGCTTTAATGTCAGATTCCCATGATGCATCTGTGTCGCCGTTTTCATCCACGAGCAGCTCCTTTCTAAACAGTGCTTTCTTTTTTATTAAAAACAACAGATTGTTTTCCATTTAAATGTCTTGAACCACTGATAAAATAATATTTCTATCTATTATATCGTATCATGTCCAACGATTCGATATGATATCGTATCGTGATGAAACTTGTGATTTACACCCCCTAGTGTTTTGTACGTGTCGTATGAGCTACTGGATGTCTAAATGTCCCTCTGGATCGATAAAGTATCCATCTATCCATCGAAAGAAATGAAAATGTTCACTTTCATTTTGAACCTGATTCTGTTTTTAGTATCCGCCTCTTATCCTGCAGCCAACAGAGCAGAGGTGGAACTACTAACTCCTACATGCATTCACTCAAATTCTGTATTAAATTATGATTTTGAGGTACTCTATGCTTTTCTATTGTACGTTACTGATCCGGTATCAGGTGCTGCTGATACTGACCTAACTCATCACTATGATGTATAGGTTTTTCTAAGGAGTTGCCATGTCAGTTTGCTCCCCTACACCTCGCATGAAGCCGTGCTAGACTGAAGTTGTGCAAAACGTTTACATCCGAGAACGATAAATACTCCGTACAGAAGTACAAAATTAGAACAAAGAAACAGTCAGCACACTTTCTTATGAAACTGTCTCACAGGCCGGATTTGGTCCCTGACCCTGGGTCCCATGAGCTTAACTTTATAGAACTTATCTTCTCTGACCTGCCTGACATTAGTTTCCATGTGTGCAGCATCATTCAGGCTGGTCCTCACTAGAGTCATTCTTAGTGATTTAACGTTATTAGAATTTGGAGAAAGTTATGTAGCAAACTTATGAAATGGTCTAAAAAAAGAGGGAAAATGAGGACAAGAGCATTCAAGAGGGGGGAAAAACAACCCAAATACCCAGAGAACTTCCCAGAGATACTTTACAGACACATCTCCCCCTCTGCACGTCTGGTTTCCAACATGTATTTACAGGCTTTCACATAAATAAGAGTAAACAGCTTCAGGGCCAGTCGGTTCACACCTGGCATTAACATGAAAGGAGCTCACTTCCTCGCTCTCTGCGGATAAACATGTACATCGCTGGACAAAGAACATTTGCTGAATTAACAAAGAGGCCCTAATGACTAATAATGAGTTGTATTCAGCATTTGACAATGTTTGGAAACGTTCTTTTGACTCACCAACTCACAAAATTGAGCGATTTTCAAAGGGAGTCTGGGGATTTACTCCACAGACGTCAAAGAAGTAGCTTATATTGGTGTATTTGTAGAATTTGACATGTTTTCTGTCAATAAAATGTTGTTTTCTTTCGTATGGTTAGTGTTAATGATGAAACCAGTAAAAACTGTGTGTTAGAAAGCAGACAGGCTGGCACAGCAGTACTGCAACAAACAGATACTTTTTACAAGGAAAGAAACAACTTAATGTATTGTATTTAATGCCGAATTTACGGGAAGGCATGAATGATTTTTAATTTGCCGTAACACAGCACACGGAACACAAGTTGTTGTTCTTTTGCACAACAACTCTTAAAATCATGCAATTTGTAAAGGGAGTCTGGGGGTATTGCAAGTGTGTTCAACCATTCTGCCTGTTGTTGTGGCGCCTTCTTCTTCTTGATTGGCGGAGGACGTCAGTTGAGTAGGCGGTCCTCCAGTGTGGCCCAGGACACACATGTGTACACAATGCTGAAAGGCTGTGGTCACACCCAGACCACCTTTGAATCTGGTCTGAGCGTTCAGCTTTCAAATGTGTGCCAGGTCCATGCATGTTGACACCAAGTCTGAGCAGCCGATTGAACATCCCGGGAGTCTCGCTGCTGATGCTATAACGTCGTGTTTGTTACATGAAGTTTGGTTGAAGCAGCTCCAGTGATCAACAAGCGGATGTTTGAGTTTTTTTCTTCTTCAGCAAACCTTCACAATAGAGCTGCTTCTTTCCTGAAAGGTGTGACGCAAATAAGCTTTGATTTGAATGGGTTCAGTCACACACGCTGTGACACACGGAGGCAGGAAGTTCAACATGTAGCTGCACAAAACCACACGTTTTGAAAAAAAAGCTGTTGTCCCTGCGCGGGGTGGAGACGAAACACTGATACAAGAGTAAAAATGTGAGGATTAGAAAGTGAGAGAGAGAGGAATGTGAATAACAATATTGGAGAAAAGAAGAACTCTTTAATGATTCAGCTCTGAAAGTTTTCCCCTGAATTTGGCTGTTGACAGTTTTTATGAAACCAGAAGAAAGATGTGAGTGGGAGGGAGTCTTGAGAAAGACATTCAGGAAACAGTCGACTTCCTGGTTTGTCAGAAACAGGTTGTTCTCTTCTTTTTTTTTTTTTTTTAATCTCTCCCTACATTTACACCAGATATTATTACATAACATGCAAGGCAACATGCAGCGTTTCTGTCTTGCACAACGACGTCTAATAACTGCGATCTGTAAGTGTTTCTCCTTTGAGTTGGATGCAGTTCAGCCAACTAAAGTTAAAATTGTAGATGCCGTGATCAAAACTCCAAATGTGTTCAGAGAAGTTATAGTGGTTTCAGTTCTGTTTACTGTCGCCTAAACTGTGATAACATTTCCGGATTTTTTTTTTAATTCAGATTTTCTCCAGTACTGATTTTCTTTCAGTGAACAATAATTGATGGCACAAACATGTATATATTTATATCAAAACAGAGACTATTTTCAGGATCTTCCTTCACTCTCACTCAGAAAAGGCTCAAAAATAAATAGACAGATAGATAGATACTTTATTTATCCCGGGAAATTCAAGTATCCAGTAGCATACAAAATACAAAATATAAAACATACATTAAATTAAAATTAAAAACCCTAACCTTAAGAATAGAATTAAAAATAAAATAAAAGATAAAATATAGTATTATTAGTATTAGTATTATATAAAATTAACAGTAGCTACAGTAAACAGTGCAAATGGAGGTAGAAGACAAAGTGTTTTGAACCTTTTACCTCTAATTTTTCACAATAAGCAATTTTTACAAATTAATCTGTATATCACTACTATCACCTCTAACAGGCTCCACTAAGCTACAAACACGTTTAATTTCCTGTAACGTCTTCACAATAAAAGCCCCCCCCCGTTATTTAGTCATTTAAAAGCTTTTATTATGAAGTAGCATCACAGGAAAGGTTGTGTTTTCAGCAGCAGAAACCAAACACGGCTCCTGAACCAGCTGAAAGTGAACACGATGAAACACATCACAGCAGCCCATTTGGTTCAACCCGGCGCCGTAAAAACTAGTGATGGAAAAGCAAATCTGTGCGACTTGCTTTGACTGGGCACGGCCAAAAGTCCTGATGGAAGAAATGGCATCATAGCATCATGCTGGAAAAGGGGTGTAAATGAGCGTGTCCACCCTGGTGTCATGTTTCCATCACGGAAGCCAGATGTTACACAAGTAGAAAAACGAATTTCCCAGTTAAGTCGTCTGCTCAAAATATTCTCAGTATTGTTCTGAATGAAGAGAAATCTTGGTGCACGACATTCAAAGAACCAAAGGAAAGCAGATGTGGTGGAGGGACGGTGCTTGAATGAGAGATGAGGAAGTCCTCGGCGGGACGGCAGTTGTTCAACTCTTACGAGAGTAAGAGTGTTATGATGACATAACTGTAGCATTGCCAGGGTCAGACATGTCACACAAACTGCTTTATTTGAGGTGTGTTCAGGGTGAGTATTAAGAGTGGGTGTGATGGGGCCTGATGCACATCATAAGACAGATATGAGGTAGTAGCAGAGAGCCTGGAATATTTTAAGATTACGGCTGTAAACTGTGTCCTGATAGAAAGTCGTTTCATTTTAATTTACTGCTTTGCGTTTGAGAAAAACACGTAATATGTTCGTTATTTATGATATGTTTTACTGTTGTTCACTCTCTGCCCTCGGGGTTTGCTGCTGTTTCTCTTTCTGAGAGACTCGTGATGCACAGGAAATGTAGCTGCTGTGTTTGTTTAATCTACAAATGGCAAATAAAAGCGCCTTGAGTCGTGATAAATGCCGGCTCGCCCCCCTCCCCCTCCTGCTCGATGCTCTGGGACCTCATTCTTTAATCTGCAGCCCATTAAAGAAACTTGATCTTGCAGCAAAGCAGATCCACTGTGGACCTTTAAAGTTCAGCTGCTGTTTCTGTCAGCAGCTCCACAGCCAGGAAGTTTACATGTAGCTCGATGGAAATGTGTTTATGCAGTCAGCAGTATTGAGACCTGGAGACTAATCTGATCGCTGTGTACACTTTATGTTGCAGTCATGAGTCAGACTGGAGGCTGCAGAAGTTTAATCGAGCGTGAAAGCACAGATGTTTAGATCAATCGGGGGCTGCAATAATTCCCTGTGACGAATAAAGATGAATGTAGACGTCATAACTCGTGTTAGATACTAGTCGGAGAAAAATGTTTGTGCAAGAAAAACTTTCGATTGCATCCACTGGAGATGAAGCAACTAGTTGGTTCACAGAAAAAATGAATCAGCAGCAAATAAAAACAAATTGCAAGAAATGCTTGCTGCTTATCAGATTTCAGTCTGTCAGGCCCGTCTCAGAAAACAGTCAGATATTGCAACACAGTTTTTCTCCATGAAAAGCTTAAACAAACAATTTTAAAGTTTGTTGCAGCGTCCTCTCTGCTTGTAGCAGTGGATTTTTCTATATCTCATGTTGATTTTATTGTGTGAACAAAAGGTTTCATTTTTTTTTTTTTTTAATTGTAGTAATTTTTATTTCTTATTTTGGCACGATGTCTTTAGTTTAGATAATCATGTATTGATCCTCAGGTGGGTTTGTCTGGGTCTGATATGAGGCTTATTATCGGATTATTATTAAGACCAGTCTGCTCCCAATGAGAGCCCGAGAATGACTACAGTCCATCATGCCAACTGTGACGCAACGCGTTTTCCTTTCCCGACAGTTCAACTTAACGTGTCTTCTTCTCGAGTTTGACATCAAAATAATAAATAAAATGAGAGTGAAGCCGGAGTAAAGATGACAGAAGCTGCAGTTGATGTAGTAGAGTACGTGAATCTTGCAAGTCAATGAGTGATGCTTTATTTTCTTTTTTAATAGTTTCTGGGACTCCTCAACCTCGTACCACCAGAGGAAGCTCTAATTCGAGAACAGTGTTTTTTCATCCCCGTTAAATTTAGCGGAGCGCCTCTCGGCCAGCAGAAGGTTTCATGAGCCACACAGTTTGGAAGCTACGCAGAGGATGAGGGTCATTGTACACCCAGGAAGTAGAGGCTTTTTTGGCACCTAGCAACTCCGACACTGTACCCAGATCTCGTTATACGTCCATGGTGCAGTAAACGAGCACGACTCGGGTGGAACGCCCCTTTAATTGTTTCAAGATTAATGTTTGCTGAGTCACTCCCCCTCTGACACAGTGACTGATGCCTCGCTCTGTCAGGTTCTGCTCTGTTTTATCCCACTTTATGACTTCTTTCTGCTCCACTTATCTCTCCTCTGTTCTGCTCTGCTACGTCCTCTTTGTTCGCCTCCGTTTCTCCTCTAATGATCTCTTTTCCCTCCACTCCACTCCAACGTACTTCCTACGTCCTGCTGTAGAGTGAACAGAGCAGGACGGATAGCCCGAGGCAGAAAGAGAAATAAAGCAAAACCGTGGAAGGAAGCTGAACAGAGATCGACATCTCACAGGCAACAACAAGAAAACCATCATGTTGTTCCATTCAAACGACTCTAATTGACACCCATCACTGACGGGGTATCCAAAAATTAGCTTTATTACAGTTCATGAAGCTACACTGTCGATCCCACACGGGTTACTCATGTGTGAAGTATAACATCCCTCAGTTCTGGGAACTTTCATTGTGAGGTCGTGGATCAGTGGACTTTCTCAATACATCAACGGAGGTGTGAAGTTACATGAAAGGAGTTCCAGGACTGTACAGAACATGCTGTACATCATCAGACAGGGAACCTACACAAAGACGCCTCTGTCGGGCCTCCTGCTGCCTCCGCAGGCCACAGGGTTGCCACAGTAAAATTATTATGCCACGGGTTTGAAACCGGAGCAAGGCCTCTGCACTTCTGACTCCCTCTATCTCTTCATCTATTAGTCTCTTCAAAGAATAATCGGAGGAAGTAAGTAGAAGTAAACAAGCCGACATTATGTGATGGCTTCTTCACTTGCAGCTCTGTGGAGTAACATTTGTGTTTTCTTTGTCGTAGCCATGCGAGCAGCGAGGCTCATCGATCAGTCTCACCACAGCAGTTTGCACATACATGATCCTCAGACAGAGAGCTCATCTAACCCTTCAAACGCTAATGCTTCCCAGCTGTCGTCACCCTGAAAGGATCGGGATCTGACAGTGAAACTAGATGTTTTTCAGCGGTTGTGACGCTCAAACAAAGCTCATGGGAACAAGTATTTTTAGGGCCAGTATGCTTCGCGTGACGTTGACGTTTGGCCACGATGTCAAGTCGGCCTCAAAGCCCAGTGAACCAGAGGGTCTGATGAAACAATGACATTGCTTGCATTGTGGGAAATGTAGGATTTATGGTTTTGGGAGTTAAGTTTCACTTCTTGTTCTTCAGTTTTAACCACAGCTGGGCCAAATATAATATATACATATTGTGTTTCGCTATATAGCCTTAAAATATTGGGATGTCTTCATATTTTGGAATATTCTTGAAAGCACTTAACAAACATCAGGAAGTTAAATCAAACATCACAATATTTTTGATATTGCTAAATAACCCACAGTAATGTGGATCTGATGATGGTTAAAGACGAGTATTAGAACAGTTAAGTGATGTCATTTTCTGTAATTTTCTGAACTTATGTAAGATCCCGAGATAAAGATATCCACATTTTAAGACGACGTTCACAGTCTATATAAGACTGTGAACGTCGTCTTAAAATGTGGATATATATATAATCCTGCATCAATATATTTCCCTGCCCTAATTTTAAAGATTTTAAAAACCTGTCTCTCACAGTTCCTGAAGCTTTATAAAACTGGAATCAATACTTATTTTAAGAATCTGACCCATTAAATCTGTACAGAGAACACAGTCATTTATCAGGTGCTCTCGGTTGTGTATCAGTGTGGGAGAAGTCTGCTGTCAACCTTTGAAATATTCAAATGTTGTGAATGCAAATGTGAACGCTGCAAATGTTTTTTCTGAGGAATTGAATGAGCAAGAAGTTAAACTCCACAGAGTCATTTTAAATATCTTGAAGTTTTTGGAAAAGAAATGACACGGACACAGAAAGCAGCAACAGGATTTGTTCTCTTGTAATCCCATTGTTCTGGAGGAGTTCTTCTAGTTTGGACTTGCCTGTAAATCCTGCACAGATTCTGAGATATGAGTTATACAGATAGGAATAGTTTGGTGAGTCAGCCTGGTCTGATTAAAAGGTTTTATTCAGATCGTTTTGCTCTTTCCTCTTCATCTTGACGACCTCTCTGCACGTCCCTCAATCAAATTTGTTTGTTTCCTGAGTCGTTTTGCATCTTGTCACAGATGCAAATCAACATTTCTTGATGTGGTTTTTGTGGTGAAGCACAGCTGGACAGATGAACTCAAACAACCCCATATATATGTTAGATATATATTATATTTAAACCTCTGCAGCAATGAAAGCCATAAAGTACCTCATCTTCAGCACTTCTTTAAACACCACACATAACAAATGTTTCAAGGCTGCAAGTGATTCTTATTTGGATTAATTTACAGATCATTTTTGTGACCAATCAATCACTATTTGTCTACACAATGTTTGCAAACAATGAAAATGGCAACAAGCTCATGGAGTCCAAAATAATGTTTTTAAGATTAAGTCTGAACAACAGTTAAAAACTCACAGATACTCAGTTTACTAACATGGATGGGAAAGAAAAGCAGAAAATATTCTGACTCATACGGTTAATAGATTGAAAAGAACAGATAAACTATAATAACAATGAAGCTGTGTGCATAAGAAGACTTAAACTGGAGCTGCAGCAATACTTTCTAAGCCAATGATGTGGTTGTTTATTTATTTATTTATTGAAAACAAGGTATAAGAATGACGTCTTTAACGGTCCAACTTTAGGAATATTTTAAATCGAACTCCAAAAAATTGTTCTATTTACAACCAGTTTTAATCTAGACGTTAACATTTTTTGACCTAATAATCACAAAATCAATTCTTACTGGGTGATTCTCTGCCACCTTCCTCCACCTCCACCTCTTCTCCCTTGTTTCATGCGTTACTTGTTCCACTTTTCATCTGACAGTTCACATTTCGGATGCGAATGTTAAGTCGCACAATACGTCTGCAATAAACTCCATCAGAGATCTCGGAAAACTTTACAAGCAGAACAAGCAGTTACGTTTGCTTCTGCTTATGGACTCAAAACTGAGGGACAGAGGATCAGATTGACATGTTTTTCCAAGTTAACAGGAGTGTCAGAGCTGCAGATGTATGCAAATCGTATCATAAAGTGTGTCCACGCCAACAGTTGTGTGGGCGCATATTTGATTATTAAATATGTCGGCATCATTCACTGTTTTCCATCTGTCACTCAGGTGTCTGTTAGTCAAATTTCTTCTGCATCATAATACTCCTGATAACATGCTGTGTGTTCTGGATCTTTTATGGAAGGTCTGATGACATATTTCCACAAAAGGAACTTTGTTAATTGTAATGTCATGGTGAAAAGTTCTGCTTTTTTTTTGTTTTGTTTTGTTTTGTTGGGAGATGAAATTACAAGGAGGTCCAGGTATTTTTATACATCGCTGTTTGGTTAAACAAATGCGTCGTCCGATCACAACAAGGACGACCACGAGAAACACAAAACAAAAACCACCGTTTGACCATCTACTGTACGATAACCTAATCCATCACGCTGCAAAGACAACAGTTGGTTTTATGTCCGGCAGCACGAATGTTTCTCAGGAGCTGAACCACCTCGAATGCTGATTTCTGCATAAAAACGTACACAACGCGTCGTCACGAAGGTGTAAAGATTGCTCCAACAAAACTTGTTAGTTGATCGGGTTAAAGATCTCGGAGGAGTTGGTTAAAGTACAACACTTATAGATGACTTTCTCTTGTGTTCAGGCCATGGCACCAAGAGACTTTATTGTAGTCGTAGCTGTGATCGATTTCATGTCACGTAGGTATACATTTTTGCGTTTTGCTCCACTCGAGGCAAAAAACCCCTTTAAACAAGAAAATCTCAACCGGGTGTGATGCTTGTGCAAAGTCTGCTGAGCTGTCGAGCATGTTTAGCCCTCGAAAATAAGATTTATATGAGAGGACAATCGTGATTCTTGCTCTCTAGCTTCATGTTCTCCTGAGTTTAGCAGCAGCTGTCTTCTGATTTAGCGACTACAAAGCTCTGTCGTAGCTGCTGGCAACTGACGAAAAGAGGTTTGATAATGCTTGATACTTGACTACACTACTTGACTTGTAACTGAACCTAACCTGATTGTTGCAGTGGATTAAACACCGTCATGTCTCTGTGTGTGTGTGTCTCTGTAGAGAAGGACTACAGCAGCCTCTGCGAGCGGCAGCCAATCGGACGGTTACTGTTCAGACAGTTCTGCGAGACTCGACACGAGCTGAGGCGCTGCGTCAAGTTCCTGGACGCTGTGGTAAGAAGAGTGAGAGTGTGTGTGTGTGTGTGTGTCTCTAGTTCCTGGAAGTGTGGAGAGTTTTGTCCCCAGTTACCCTTTTCAGTGGCGACTGGTGTGGAGGAACAAATGAGATGAAGTGCGTGTGTGTGTGTGTGTGTGTGTGTGTGTGTGTGTGTGTGTGTGTGTGTTTGCGGGAAGAGGGAGGGAGGTTGGGGTCTCAAGGACTTGTGTTTCTTTCTTCCTTGAAATGCTCCTCGGTTCCTTTTATAGAAGGAAGGGAGGGAAGTGTGTGTGAGTGGAGAGAAACATGTTTTCATTTTTTTTTTCCCACCTCAAAATCGAGTGTTGTGAAGAAGAGGGTGAGGAAAACGAGTCAGAAAACAACAAAAAATGTCAGAAGGAAGTCAAGTGAAGGTTTTTAAATCTACTTTTTCCAGCTGTTAGTAACTTGAACTCAATTCTAATCATCTCCAATGTACAGACAGGCAGATATCTGAAAACCAGAACAGATAACCTGGTGTTTACCACCACAGGTAAGTGGGACAATGTGTTGAGTGAGATTTAGGTGAACTGACCCTTTAAACAACAGTTGGAAAGTGATATTACAGGCAGCTAGTGGAAGTAAAGTGGAGAGCTGCCTTTAATGCAGGAAGTGCTATTATACTGAAATACCTCCAACATTTGAAGTGAGGAGGAGGAGGAGGAGGAGGAAGAGGAGGAGGAGGAGGAAGAAGAGTTTAATATATGTTTAATAAAAAACAGGAACTCTTGACATCTGGGAGCAAAGGAGAGAAAAGGGCTCCAGTGTGTTGCCCTGTTTTCCTCTTTTACCTCCCATGATGTAACCACAACACACACACGCACGCGCGCACACACACACACACACACACACTTTCTGGCGACCTCATCTGTCACAGTGAACGACTCGCTGCTCGCTCTGCTCACTTGAGGAATGTTTCAGTCACGCTCTTGTTTTTATTCTCACTGCAGAGTGTGTGTGTGTGTGTGTGTGTGTGTGTGTGTGTGTGTGTGTTTGTCCGTGTGTTTATCAGTTATTAAGTGTGCACCCGAAAACAAAAGCTAAACTGTGCTTTCCTCCTTCGACCTTTTGGACACGAGCAGAAAATGTAGTTTGAAGTCTCTGCCTGTCTGGTGAGGCTGTTCTTGAGCTAAATGCTAACAGCAGCTTGCTAACATGCTCCTGACGGCAACACTATCATGCTTATGTTTAGCAGGTATACTGTTTACCATGTTCACCATCTTAGCTTAGCATTTAAGTGTGCTAACCTTTGCTGATTATCACTCTAAAGGCTGATGACTGTCGTTCGTTTTCAAGGCTTTTGGTCATAAACCCAGATTGAAATGACGATTGTGCACGAGAAAAAGGATCGCCGGGGTATTTACAGTTCATCCTGAGGGGAGCATGAACATCTGAACCAGATTTAATGGCAGTTCATCCTGTAGTTGTCGAGATATTTCAGTCAAAACCACTAATGAGAAGCTGCTGGTGGTTTAAGAGGAAAAGTCACAGGATCAAGTCTTGAGCGTACATCATCTGGGCACCACGAATATCCGAGCACCAATCCATCCAGACGTTTCACTGAATATGGGAAAGCTTTCAACTGTTCGTGGCCTTTCCTCTCATAAATGTGAAACATGGTATACTTCTTGCCACGTACTCAGACTCAGCCTGTCCTTTCTAACGCCCTTCAGACCAGATCTAACTTGTAGCTTCAGCAGTTCGTTCATGAACCCGTAAAATGACTGTACATGTTGGATGCAGTGTGTCATTGGCCTGAATTCAATCAATTAAATGCCATTTGACAAAGAAACAGGTTCTACTAGGTTTCCTTAAAACCTTTTGAAAACACTGACAACTCGCTAGCGTAGCAACATTAAGGCTAAAACAACCCATAATGCAACACTCCTCGTAGAAGCCGATGTTAGACCGGAACTCTCTTCATTCAAACGCGCCCGTTTTTCTTACTTGATATCCAGAAATGTCAGAAAATGCCTCAGATTCAAAGACCATCAGTTATTATTGTTTAAACACTCAAACAGTTGGGCCCAGACAGCATCGAGGAGTGTTGATCTGCCCTCGACGTGTGACGTCATGACCCGTATGTTCGTCAGCGGCTGTTTGCTGTCGGGCGTGAGAGCCTGATGAACCTCTCCGTGTTGTCTGAGTGAAGGCGGCGAGGCTCCAGCCTGACTGACCGGCTCAGCCAAAGCTTTCAGTCGTCCGGCGGATATACGACTCGCACACGAAGCAATTATGTTCTCTTTTAGCCCACGACCGCTTCCCGTCTCTTCTCTGAGAAACTCTGCGAGAGGACGAGATGGAGAGGGAAAATGAGATTTGAACCGTCTCCGCTGTCACTTAGCATTAGTTTACAGGCTCTCGCTGTGAGCGGGGAGAGGAAGCACTTTGGAGTTTTCCAGTCAGGCTCAGTTTACTGCAAGTCACTCAGAGGGATGGTGGATGTGAGGAGGAGGAGGAGGAGGAGATACAATCAGCTGGTGTAGTGCAGGGTGTGGAGCCGGCCGCCCAAAACTCCTCAATTAAAGCTTAAATCGTGTTTTCTGTGGAGGCCTGGAGAGGTTTCAGCGGACACACAGAGAGAAACCTGTCGATGGTATTGTTTACTGACCTTCAGGACGGTTATTAAATCATCATGATCAGTTTGTGTCACTGTGCAAAATGTCAAAAAGTCCAAACTAACTAAACAAGTAGTCGTCGTTAAGTAGGTAGTACGTAGTTAGTTATTAAATATATAGTAAGTAGCTTTTATTTCTCTAATATCTGACCACTGTGGGATTAAAACACCATCACACGTATCATCTTCTGCTTGAACATGGCAGCAAAAGCAAATACATTGATAATCAATGACGACATAAAGGGGTTACCAGTTTCATACAGGACAAACAGATTTCAAATGAACTGTACAGTTTTACAAATGTGCAACATATCGAACGATTGGATCTTGTTTTCCTCGTCCTCCATGCTTCCTCTTGGTCGTTATCTATGGTGTAAACAACCGACTGTCGCTCATGCACATGTAGTGTGAGCTGGATGTGACACATACACGCACACATTTGATTGTGTCCACGCTTTTGCAGAATCCTTAACCCGTATATTTTATTCTGGCAACCGGGTTGAGCAAACTGCATCCATCCAAAGGTGATCCTGAAATGAGGATTTGGAGCAGAACTGTTTTACTAACTGCTCATTTTGTCTCGCTGTGTCTCCCTGCAGGCGGAGTACGAGGTGACTCCAGACGAGAAGAGGAAGGAGTGCGGTCAGGAGCTCGTCGACAAATACTTCAACCCAAAGGTAGCTGCTGCGTTCAGGGACCTCTGTCACTGTCTGTGTTTCCCTACGTGGCTTCACGTTTGAACCGTCTGAGCCGCCGCTGGCTTCTGTTAAGGAATCTGATGAATCAACACACTTTGACTCAGCTTTCATATGAAAGTTATCGACACTCTGATATCTGAGAATTGGCAGCTAAACATCAACGTATGTAATCACGGAAACCACCAAAATTCATTTTATTTTTTTAAATGATGTAAATGTTCTGTGTGGAGTTTTCATGTTCGCCTCGTGTCTGCGTGGGTTTTCTCCGGGTACTCCGGTTTCCTCCCACATGCAAAAAACAAAAAAACAAGGTTAATCGGTTGCTCTGAATTGTCCGTAGGTGTGAATGTGAGCATGAATGGTTGTTTGTCCATACGGGGTGCACCCAGGGCGGATAAGTCGGCAGTTCATCACAGGAGTGGATGATTTAGAGTAACCTATCTTTCTTTTTTGCATGTGGGAGGAAGGCTGGGAATGGCTCCAGCCCCCCCCGTGACCCTGAAAAGGATGCGAGGTTTCAGATGATAGATGGATTGAACAAAATTGAACAAAAAAATCATTCTTCGAGGAAAAAAGGGAAAATAAATCATGCTTCTCTGAATCCAACGTGCACTATCTCAATTTCATTTTCTGAGAAAACCTTTTCATGTTCCCATGAATGCACCAAAAAAAACAAAAGAGTTGTGGCTCAACCTGACAACAAATTAGAGAAGTTAGAAATCTAATCCTCTAATCTGAAGATGAACCTTTCACACCAGCAGCACAGAGACGAAGCAGTCATTTACATTATTATTAAAGAAACTTTCGCCTTCACGTCTGCAGGTTAACGTTTCCCTCTGTTCTTCCTGATGCCTCTCGTCTCTCCCCGTGTGCTTCAGTCTGTCTGCATCTGTGAACGTACAAGTCTGAGCATGCAGAAGTCTGCAGAGCGCTCTGTCTTTAACCCAGTTCATCCGGCTTTCATCTGTGAGCCGGCTGACAGAGTTGAGTCACCGCGTTTACCTGGACTTCATCTGTTTTTCTGTGGCACAGTCAGAGGACCACGTGCCTGAGGTGGAGGAGGCCATGATGGCTCAGTGTGCCGAGAGGCTGCAGCAGGAGGCCTGCAAAGAGCTCTTCAAGGACTGTACCAAGTAAGATCTCACGCAGGGGTCCCATCTGTGCTCCTTTGTTATGGTCCGATCTCTCAGGCTTGGCCTACTGCTGGATATTCAAGGAGGTTTACATTCAATGGTTGCACATTGTTTCTGTTGAGGTTTATTTCTAATGTATTGCTACTAAAATAACTACATTTTTGGCAAATAATACACGTTTCCCACCAGAAATACACAGCTGGCAGTGTAGAGAAACAACAGACCAGAGTGTAAATCCGTTTCCGTCCTCTCCATTATAACGTGACGTGATCCTTCAGCCGCTAAAACGACCAAATTACATTATGCGTTAAAATATGTCGGCAACATAACAACTTTCTCCAGGTTGCGCGATGTGAAAGGCTTTTATCTAGGACACTTGTTCTGACATAAATACGTCCTTTCTGTAGCGGGCGAGAGAGTCGGGAGCAGAGCCGACCGTCCGGAGGAATAAAACCCAAAGTCACATCAGATTCTGCTGTGATTTGAAGTTATCTACCGACGGGAGGAGAAATCAGAGATCACAACTTTTGGTTTAAAAAGTAGATTTATCTTCATCATGACCACTGCAGCAATCCCTGGAGGTGATTTGATAAAATGTGAAATTTTGTCTTTCCTTCAAATACTCTGTTAATTTTGCTTCCTGAGTTACTGTCCAATGAAAGAGTTCCCGCAGAAATTGGTCCATTTGTAATAAGTTAGTGTGAAGTTTCTGAGGTTTAGACCTCGAAAAGTGACCACTTAAACAACAGAATCATGTGTGTTAGGAAACCCTGACCCTGATAAATAACATGATCTGAGATCAAACCAAAGAAAATGCTACTTAAACTATAGATATATATATAAATTCTGGGAACATAACAGATTGTATTTGTTTCCCATGAGATACAAAGAGCCTCAGTGATCAGCGTCGTCTCTGTGAGGTTTCTGTTCTCAACACTCAAAGAAATCCTGCGGTGGAGCGACAACCATGAACGCAGATCAGAACAAATGCCCTGCAGACGCTCGACGGACTGAAGCTGAACCTGAACCTGAACCTGAAGCTGAACCTGAACCTGAACCTGAACCTGAACGTCGTCCCTTCGGGTTTTTCAGAAGAAACCTCAATTTCTTTGAAGTCACGGGGTTCAAAATCTAAGTGAAGTCACGAGTCCTGAGTCTCCACTTGACGAGTTATTGAAGCTGAAATCAAACACAGATGAACTTCTTTGTTGGTTGTATGAGCCTGAAGTCGTTACGCGGCGATTAACCAATTTTTCTGTTGACCTCCACTTAACAACGTCACGGTTTCACTGAGTGTCTCTGTTCTCTTTAAATAAACGAGACATCATGATACAAACACCACTTTTACTCAGAAATGACCGTGTGCTAGTGGGCGATTAACTCTCATCACGTTGTCTCTGACTTCACGTCATTCGTCATTATGAATGTGTCGGAAACATCAGGGGAAATTAGAAAGCAGCAGAGCACCGACGTCATCAGGCTGCAACCCAGGAGACGTTCAACGAGGTGATAGATAACAACTGGATTATTTCAGTTTTGACGTTGTGGGGACAAATACAATTAAACCTCTAAATAAAAATGCTCATGTGATTTATACATCTGTAGTGTTGTGTTATTATAAATGATGAAACCGTGATTTTTATCCAGAGGCTACAAAAATCTATAACCGTTGCTATTAACTAGTGAGTTTAATGAAATGTTGTGTTGCCGCATCATCATGATTTCACTAGTTTTTCAACGACAATGAAAACTGTGATGTAATATTTAATCATCCATAATAATCATGAATTATATCGCAATCACAATATTCGTCAGAATAATCACAACATCACTTTTTGACACCACATCGTTCAGCCCTGATCGTTACGATCCCTCGTCTGTGACGACCTTGTGACCCGAGTCTCTTGGTTCTGATTGGCCCAGAGGAGAACTGCGTCAGCAACGCCACCGACGAGTTCTTTTTATCTGCTCGTGTTCTCACGGAAAAGTCCAAAATTGGCTGCAAAGAATAGATTTTAATGATGGTGGTTCACGTATCCCAGCACGCACCGTCCACCTCAGTTAGCACGTTGTTATTTCTCTCGGTTATCATCTCAGACAGCGTGATAAAGATTAACGACAGGGCAGCTTCAGACCTGTAACATCAACTCGTTCAACTCGAACACGAGTACAAACTGGACTTAAAGAGAAATGCTGAGGAACAAAATGTCTTGTTGTTTTGTGATGAGGAAGAGTTCAGCGCTGGTTCCATAAACAAACGCTCACATGTTGAGTAACATCCTCTGGCGGCTCTGTTCCTGCTTGTCGCGTGGGCGTCAGGCAGCCGAGGCCAGTTTGTGTTTCAAGACACATCAAGTACAAGACATGCGTAATTTACTACGCTGAAGAACAGAAACCAGCTCAGTTTGTTCTCCTCCGCCTGTAAAAGACGCGCCTGATGATTTTTCCTGCAGTTCTGTTCCTGATAAGTTGAATTTGATACAACTGCAATTAAGTTTCAGTGTAGAAACGTGACTCTTCATCTCAGGGTTGTTCACTTTGTTCCTGTCAGCAACATGTTTATTAGAAGAGCAACTAGAAGCGCATTCTCCTCCTCGTTTCTTCGGTGAGTCTGCCGGTGACCTTCATCAGGACTGTTTCATATGTCAATGGACTCATACCAGGAGTAAATCCTTCCTGTTACTCGCTCGCTGCAGCAGAATATCACCTCAGTTAAGCTTCTGTTTTTTTCAGAGGATGATTAAATCCTGTACGTCTACGAACATCTGGATGAATTTCAGATTTAACGTGTGACAAAACAACTCCTGAATGAAGAAATTCAACATTTGTCTTCTTACAAATTCATTCATTTTCAGACCAACACAGTCTTGTTGGTCTGTTGCTAACAGGAGCTAATGATGCGTTTAGTTAACAAACCTCAGAAATCACTTTACTGACTCACTTGTGTTTCTTCACGTCATCGGCGGTTCTCTCAAAGCACGAACACGAGGAGACACGCGTCACATGCACAGTGTAATAACAGACTGCAGCCAGTCGTTTCTTTATTATTGATCGACCAAGAGTAATTTGGTTTTATACAATTTCATGGTGGCGTCTTTACATTTCGTTCACCGTCACGTGAGGCGAACACCAGCAGAAAAACCTCAGTGAGAATCTGTTTTTTTGGAGGGATTTCTGCTTGAAACATGAATTAGGTTATTAATCAAGTATCAAAATAGTTGCTGATTGATTCTGTCGAGCGACTAAATGATCAGTTGACTCGCTGTTTCAGCTCCGCACTGTCATTCAGTGAGTTATCTGCAAAGATTTGCTGTTAAACGAGCCTCCTGTTTAAACAAACATTTCATTTGATAATTGATCAAACTATTGTTACTTTTACAGTGAGTTCATTCATTGTCTTGAGCTCAAGCTGATGTCTTTAATAAACCTTTAAACCCCCAAAATATTCAGTTTACAATGATGTAAAACAGGAAGAGCAGCAAATCCTACGACTGGAGAAGTAATCAGAGAATATTTGTAATTCTTGCTTGATAGATAACTTCAAGACAATTATTAAAATGTGAACCTAATCTTCTCTAGTCCACTAATCAGTTCATTGACTAACTCAAATGAATCTGGGGTTAAGAATTAGCTGCTGTTCGGACATTGATTTGCTGCAGCGTGTTCAGACTTCTGTGCGTTGTGTTTCCTCCAGATTGATCCACGACTACCTGAGCGTGGCGCCGTTCGCAGACTACCTCGACAGCATGTACTACAACCGGTTCCTCCAGTGGAAGTGGCTGGAGAGGTGAAGTTTTGATATAACCTCCTCGTCTCCTTCTTCCTTTCTTCTCTGTTTCCCTTTTGATGTGCATCAGCGTAATGTACTGTCTCTGCACACACACACACACACACACACACACACGCACAAGCACTCAGAGCACTTACAGCTCATTTAGCAGCTACATTAGCTCTAAACTCCACCACAGTAACCAGTAACAACACGCTCGGAGAGTTGCCTCACTCCTTCCTCTCCTCGGTGTCCTCACCTCCTCGGGGTTACTGGGGTGAGAACAATGCAATTGACGAGCGTCACGGTGATATCACCACTGCATGTTTCAGAAGGGGAGCCTGAAGTTGCTCAACGGCAAAGTTTCACAGTTAAAAAAAAAACCCCAGCAGAACTGAGAGCAGTGATCCTGCTGTGATTCAGATAATACAGGGAGAATGTTCTTACTCCAGTAAAGTAATAGATTACGCTATACTAGACTATTAAAGTTAAAGGTAGAATCGGTAGGATTTTGTCCCAGCTGTTCCTGAACGTACCACAAAGACAGCTGATTGTTGAGTCTCATTCCCAGGACGTCAAATAGACACATGTTGGGCTGGTAAAGCGTCCCGAGCAGCAACAAAGAGAGAAAATAAGAAACTCTCTGCAGATACGAGACACTAACACGCCTTTTCTCCACGTTTACGTCTTCTTACGTCTTTGTCTCGTGCGTGATGTGCTCTGGAATAACGAGGCTGTTTTGAAAATGTGAGGAGGAGAAGTCAGAGAGATACTCAAGTAAAGTACAGATCCCTGAAACATGAAGTATTTGAACATCCTTACTATTTCCTTCCCGCTTCTGAAAGAGCGTTCATCAAAAGGTAGAAACTTACTGACCAAAGTTTAGTTACAGATGAACAATGTAGTTATACATATAGTATATGACACATCATCTGAATTATTATTTGCACATTTAAAAGAGTGCAGATTCGTTTTGCTGACATGCAGCAGCAGAGGTAGAGCTGTTTCTGTTTCTGTCAAATCATTTCACTCCTCTGAATGTCTTTGAGTTGTCGTCTGACATTTTATAGACCAAACAGCTCATCAACCCATCGAGAAAATAACGGATCAAATTGCAGCTTAAACCGATCAAAACTGCGGCGGCCAAAAAAAGTTGATCCGCTCAACAGATTAGGTTCTGATGAGAATTCCCGGGCACAGTTGTAGTCACACTGTCGTCTCACGTAGATCAGCTGCCGGATCACATAATTGTTAATTTGCTGCGGTGGAAATAAGTCCGTCATGAGAGTAATTGTTGTTATGAGTTTGACGAGCTTTGTTTAGTTTTATCCGGGTCGGGTCCCCTCGGGGGGCGCCGCTGGTTCCCACACTCGGTGATGTGATCCCCGAGTAGTGACGTAGATACATAAGATCAGACCTGAATCCACACGGTGACGACAGAGAGGAGATCAAGAACACGAAGCAGGCGACACAAAGAGAAGGTGGAGACAGATGGAGCGTCTGTGTGTCCACCAGAGTCTCCTCCTGCCCCACGAGCTCAAAGGATTTGCGGCATGTCATCTTTCCAGGAGCTGTGTGAGCTTGACGACCTCGAATTTTTCTGTTCATCCAGTGGGCTTTAGAGAAGTTTTCACAATCCACAGGGTCACTCAATTCCCAAATCTTTCCAAACAGCACCATAACTGGAGACTTTTGGGC
>OMLP01044765.1:7209-26429 GCA_900302685.1 Spondyliosoma cantharus
TAATAACAAAAAAATGTAATCAATTCAGTTATGATTCCGTCTCTTCATTGAGCCGGCATTGATAGAAACCCTATGTTGATGATAGAAACTGAAGCAGACACAGTTCAGACAGTTTGGTAGAAGTTATCAGTTGAATAAGTTTAAAGTGAGAGCTCTGTACTGTCGGTTCTGGGAAACAGTGTTAGAGTGAGTGCTCTGCTCTGTGAGTTCTGGTTCTTGGTTCTGGAAAACAGCGTCAGAGTGAGTGCTCGTTGTACTGTCCACTTTTTGCTACTCTCCTCCTCTGTGTCCTCTGCTAGCTTAATCCTGCTACTTTTCTTCAGTTGAGCACAGACAGATGAACAGTGATGAATGCATGTTGTTGCTGAATGTGTTTCTGATCCGCTCTAAGCACTAGAAGGCAAGACGTTAGTAAAATACAAGAGAAGTCAAGCTGTGTGTTTATTGTAGGACTTTTGGACTTGACTGGCTGTCGGGATGTATGTGGTAGCCTAGGGCTGGGTATTTGAGAAGCCTTGCATACTTTGTTTTTAAATTGGTGAGGATTTATACGAAAGCAAAAACAGCAGATTTTATAAACACACTGGCTTATACTGTAAAATTACCATAACCCACAGTTCTCCTACTGTCATGTACTGTAATCCAAAATATGGTAATATACTGTTTAATAAACTACGTTAGATGCGCTCTAAAATGACCATAACCCAGTTATCCTACTGTCATGTACTATAATCCAAAAAACGTTATTATACTGTTAGATAAATTACGGTAGATGCGCTGTACAATAACCACAACACCCACCGTTATTCTATGGTCATATACTGTAATCCAAAATATGGTAATATTCTGTTGAAATAAATAAAAGTAGTTGCATTGTAAAATAACAGTAAAATACTGGCGTCCCTGCTGTCAGTATTTTACTGTTATTTGTGTAACAAATTGTACTTTGCTGTCGTTTACTACTAGACTGAAATACAGTATCACTGGCAGTACTTTCACATGACGTCACATGAAGTGCTATTTTTTCTTCCCTATTAACTTAACCAATGTTGGGGTTGCCTCTTCTAGTTCAGGCTCAGCGGGCGGCATCATCCCACGCCACGGTTTCCTGTTTATTTGCTTGTTGATGGTATACGCAGCTGGCTAAGTCCACTTCTTATTGAGGAGCACGGAGGAGCACTCACTCCATTAGTTAATATGACTGTCACACAAGGAGGACAGCTATGCTTTTGCTCTGGGTCAGACTCACTGAATAATGTATTGTCCATATTGCAGCCTTTTGCGACTAGTCAAGTGAAACGTTTCAATCACAATTTTGATTTAAATTTGACTAATCATTCAGCCCTAACAGTTTACAGTTTACAGTTTGTACCAGCCAATTATTTTACACAGTAACAATATCTACCTAAATAAACAGTATTCACTCTTATATAATGTGGGAGATAAATGAGCTACAAAAAAGGATTTTGTGAAGTTTAAAAATAGCCTCTCCCAAAGTCTTTCAATATATATCAAATAGTATAATTTTCTTTTTCTGAGCAAAACAGAATATCCTACTGAAATTGTACACCCACGTAGATATTGGCTTTCATGGCACCCCTATTTATTGGTAATAAGTACTCCAAAATGTTTCACTGCAATGCTGTACATTGACAAGAACCCCTGATACTTGAGGCACACATACACAGACACACACACACAGAGTAATTAATAGTGTTTCTTGTGTACCGCAGTGCAACTCCGTCTTGAATCTGTATTCTGTTGCGAGCGTCAGTGGACTAATAGCTCACGACGGCGAATGAACATTGGCTGCACAGCAGTCATGTTTAATGTGACGACTACTGTCAGGGTTCATCAGTGGACCAACGCCAACACACACACACACACACACAGTCACAGGCAGACATGTACACCACACACACCACATGATACACACAGACAAGGTGTATGCACACAGAATTGCACTTGCAGGTGCATGGTGACATGTACCCACACATACAGTTTGAATACCACTGTACTCTATTAAATGCTAACATGGGTTATAACATCTACTATATGTTCCTTAATTAGTGTTCTGTTTTCACTGTAGTATAATTGGAAGGTTGACTTGTCTATTGCTTTATCTCTTTTCAGTTTAAACCATCTGTGACGAAGTTGACCAGCACTGCATGAAAAGTGGTATTTTCGTCCCCATAAAGTCCCTGGCTTGAATATCTTCACTCCGTATTGGATGAAACCATTACTTTTAAACAAGAAAAATCACTTGTGATTGGTTGGCAGATTGGTTCACTTATGCAAATTGCTTTACATAAATTAAAAGTTACGTAAGTAATGTGAATAAACATAAAAATATTACAGTTGTTATGCATATGAAGTGTATGAAAATATTTTTTTCTCTTTTAAAGTTGGTGAAACAGTGCAATAACTAATAGTTTATAATAAATCCAATCCGCTCTAGCAATGTTCAGCTTAACTAGCACTTTGTTCTAAACAGATATTGATAGGCTAAATATTGGATGACCACCACATTTTATACGGATATTCTTGATCTCTGCTCATGATCATTCAAGATATGTTCCGACCACATTTGTTCCTCGAAGATGATGGTTCACCACTATCCTTCCAGATTTTAAAAAAATTAATTGGACAGTTGTTTTCTTTGCAGGTTGTCCATCAGTTTTCAGAGTGGAGATGTGGATTCACTGCAACCCATTTCTCTGTACAAGTCACCCTGTGGTTTTAAATGGCTCTTCTTCTTGTGACATTTTTGTCTCTTTCTCAGGGTTCTTTCTCAGGGTTCGTGCCAATGAAGGACCTGAAAAGTGTTAGGATACACACACAACATTTAATGCAACATGAAACAGTTTTATAATACATACAATTGCGTTTATGGATTGGCATTTATTAATGGCATCTAAACCATCTACATTTGTAAGATTAAACATGTTCTGAGGTTGTGAGAGTTCAACCCTTACCTATGAACTAACTCCACTGTATATGCCACCTCCTTCTGGTCCTCAAAGGTTGGATTATGTAGAAGGGTGCAAAATGGCCTTCAATTGTCCTCTAGTCAAGGTGTCTCCTAAAACAGTGGTTTTCAGAATATTGGAGGGTAAACTGCCGTAATCGTTGGATTCTCAAGTTCAGCTGCAAGTTCGTCATAATCTATGTAGACCTGGCGGTTGTTATCAAGCTACTCTGCTCCTCAAGCTAGCATGTAGCTAAAATGGACAGGTTTTTAAGAACAAATTAGACAGAAGGTGCAGACCAACAGCCCTGCTGTGGAGGATTCTGCTGCAAAAAAAACCTAAGAACTCATGGCAAACTAAAATCCGAAAATATGAGGCAGCATACATTAAGTGTGGATTTACAGCCATACAGAAAAATGGAATGGAAATGCATCCTCTGTCTGGAGACCCTCTCAAATGAGTGTTTAGATGTTCGTTAATAATTTTCTTTTGCTAAACAAATGTAATAATTATTGAATAGTGAATAAAAGTAAAGAAAATACATTCTAAAAGTTGATGTTTCTTTACATATTTTGTCGTATTGTCTGAGGGTTTGGGGGTCCCTGGCCAGAAGCTAATTCTGTTTGGGGGGGCCTTGGCATGGAAAAGTTTGGGAACCCCTGTCCTAAAACACAAATGAATAAAACACAGGACATCAGTTATTTACTTGTGGCAATTTTTTTGTCTTTGATCTCTTCACATTTCGAATTTTTTTTACATTTTACATTATTTATGAATTACTGAACTGATCTCGAACTGGGGTTAACAAGTGCTATTAGTAATAATGTACACAGAGTATACCTACACATTGGAGAAATCATTACACTACAATGTAATCCTACACAAGACCTTTACAAAAATACTATGTTCCTGAAACTTTTATGGACAAGCATAGTAAAGAAAGACCATTAATGCAAATCCAAGGTTTACTTAGGTTTCTGGAAGGCCTAGGTTCTGTGGAGGCAGTGGGGTGGTATAGCCTGTTGGCAATCTGGGGGATGTAATTATACTGAAAACTATAAATACATTCAGACATTAGCAAGAAAAAGTAAATGAAATATGCTCACCGATTAATTAAGTACTATGTCCTGAAGTGATGCTTTACATATTTGGGTTTTAAGAAAAAAAAAAAGTTTAAACGAGGCTTAAAGGGAAGGGATCCAAATAGCAATTTTCTCATCCAGCCATAGCCAGGAAGAGGTCACTAACTGGCTGTAGAAAGGGGTATTGTCAGTATTTTATTTTTGTTCTCAATACCTTTATCAGCCCAGTTCTTTATCAGTACTGTTTTCTTTTTCTAAGGAATCATTTTAAATATAAAAAGCATTGTTTCTACATAAACAGCAGTAATGTTTTATAACAAAAAAAATCACTATATAAACTCAGTAATATCTTACACAAAGTAAGTTTAGCCATTATTTAAGTGTTCAAGAATTTTGACGGACAGATAGTTAGCTTGTCGCCAGAGATGTACTTCAATCTGCAAAGATCTAAAATCCATTCTGATCCTATCGTTAATGTGCCGCCAGGACTTGAAGCAGAAAGGGTCCAGCTTCTTCTAATTCATCTTCAGTGGACAGGATTTTAGGTAGGAGTTCAGTACAGGACTTTACTGCACTCCTGTATGGCCTAGTTGAGCATTCTATAAGCCAGTATTAGATATATGAGGGCAAATCATACAAGGGACGGTAATGTTTGCGAAAAAGTGTGGCGTACAGTATTTATCATAAGTCTGGTTTTGGACACACCGGTGCGTCCGTCGACTCAGGAGGTGGGGCGTGGGGGTGGGCTAGCAGCTAGCTACACAAGAATATCCACAGATTCCGATTCCAGTGTGTTGTCCTCGCGTATCCGGATCTCCTCAGACTCGGAACCCTAACCCTCCACAACAGTCAGTTTAGATGCACAGAACGGGACCAAACCGCTGACAAAATCCCGGTCCAGCTTGTGCCACTGCAGGTATAAATCTGCTTATTTCTTAAAGTGTGTTGTGGGGGTGGGCTTTGCAGTGATTGGCTCTGGTGCGCATGTGGCTATGGTGGCTATGGTTGACAATGCTAGCGAAATTCGTGAATCATTTATGGAATCATTTATTAACGGTATCTTTGTAGTCCACACAAATCCGACGTTGCACACCATTAAACCACTCAGCAGCCATGTTGAAAATCTCAGGTCAGTCTGATCCTGATCTGCAGAGATATTAGAGGCACAGATACACTGACAAACAGACAGACAGACAGAGATGTCTTGCTTTTATAGAAGATTGTTTTGTTACAAAGCTTGAGAGTGAAAATACTTAAGAACATCTGAAATAGCTGCTCATCGGGTTCCCACAATGCATATGTGCATTTGAAATTTACAGTACTGGTCCAAGTGCCCCCAGAATGCATTGATGCTAACAGTAAGACTGTATTCATGAATATTATTATAACACTATTAAAACCATGATGATGTGACGTGTTATAAAATACATGAAATAATATGGAGAAACATTCACTGTTTTGTACATTAATAATTATACATAATTATATACAGTATAGTTAGTTACTGTAATATTGTACAGTACATTGTTGTCACTGTAAATGTATACAGTACATAGTCAGTTACTGTAATTATTCACAGTACATTGTTGCTTTAAAATTATACAGCGCATTGTTGGTTACTCTTAGAAGGATATATCAGGTCAAACTCAAAATCTAAAATTTGCATCAATCCAACCAGTCTCAACACACTATTTCTCCAAAGGTGTTTTGTTTTATGTATGAATTGCAGCGGTAGGTGGTTTGGTCAATGTACCTGCAGCTGCAGGTAATCAAGAATCAGTGCTGATGTCTGTAAATTTAAAAAGGTGGTAATGAGATGTCAAATGCTCAAGTATAATAAATCCTTTTTTTCATTGCTTGAATAAAATCTATTCACAGATATGAACCAAAAAACAGCATACCACCCACACATTCTATAGTCCACTGAACCCTGCAGCATTGAGATGTTAGACAGATTGGCATTCACTGCTTGATCGAATGTAAAAAGGGGAATGGATGCCAATGGATTCAGAAGTGTGTGTTTGTTTAGTGTGTGTGTGTGGCCGGTTTGTTTCGGTGTGTGTGGGTGTGTGTGTGTGTGTGTGTGTGTGTGTGTGTGTGTGTGTGTGTGTGTGTGTGTGTGTGTGTGTGTGTGTGTGTGTGTGTGTGTGTGGAGACAGACGGAGAGAGAGGCGGCGAGAAGGAAACATTTTGCGCATTGTCAACCCAGGGGCCACTATCACATTTTTTGCCTCAGGGCCACCCATCTGTCAGAGGTGAAAGGGAAACCCCAGCTCTCCAGCTGACCCCCTATATGAGCCTGCTTTCATCTTCACTGCTCAAATGTGGTGATAATTAATAGCACTCTCTTTCCTCTTCAAACAGAACCAACCATTCACCAACAGATCATATTCAGTTGTCAGTATTATCTCAAAAGTAAACACTGAATCAATTTTGCCTTTACAGGGTTAAGTGTTGGCTCCTTTCTTGCTGCTTTATTTATGCTTCATCATTAGTTGATCATTCGCCAGCAACTTGGTGACCAAGCTGACTGCTGTGGCTCACTAAAGGCTTAACTCTTCCCCTCAATTTGCTAGCAGTTGTCAGTCACAGTTGGTCTGGACAGTCAGTTTGTCGAAGTTCACTTTAGTCTTGGATTTACCCACTGCAAACACATCCACAACAATTTCATGGGAAAAAAATGGTAATGCAATGTAGCAAGAATCAGGTAAATTGTAACAACATTCATATAAGTCCTTATAATATGCTTATTAACATTATTTATCATTTATCAATTATCACTTATAATAAACTTGTTAACAGTTTATAAACTGCTTAGGAACATTAATGAAAACATGACTTTCTTATAATTGTTTGTCATAGCATTACAAACACATGTATTGCATTTAAATAACATGCCCTACTATGTATAAAGTAGCATTTATTCGCACTTAATCATGTACGTGTACTATTATAAACAATTACAAGATAATGTCGTTATAGATGCCTTAAGGTTAGACATTTTATGATATTATTATTAACACTCTTTAGCATCTTATATTAATAATGTTATATTAATTAATAATATGAATAATACTATATGATCATAATAATAATAATCATAATAATAATGATAATTGTAGGGGAAACACTGTATTAATCATTTGAGATTAATAAAACACTCCTGAATAGGGGCACCACCTTCATTCTTTTATGTCTTTGACTAATCCAGAGGTAATTAATCAAATTTGACTAGGCAAGGTTAACTTCAATCAATATCAATCAATTCTAATCGATTTCAAATCAATGTATTCAATCTCATTACTCAAGTAGTGACTTCTACACACAGTTACCATTGATTTTCCACATTAAAACAATCCTCCACAGACAACGACATGTGGTTAAATATATATATTTGGCTAAATAGTTCAGAGTAAATAAATGAGATGGCAAATTTAACAAAAGACCAGGTTAACAGGTGACAGAAAGATGCTGCATCTGTAATGACTAATGTGATGAGTTTATGAATGAAATTGAGGGTTGGGTGAAAGCAGTTAAAAATTAAGAGAATAATTGCTAACAGAGCCCTAACCAAATTTTTCCTAAACTCAAAGATATTCATTCAGAGCCGAAGGACACCAACTCAAATTTCTTAAGTGGGATGAATAGGATGAAGGCCCACTTGTTTGAGAGTTGGTTTTGGAGTCAGCAGGTGGGGGCGTCCTCCATCCAGCGGCCTTAGATGTCGCTCAACTGCAAGCTGGCATCTTCGATCCTATACCCAGTGAGTGCACCGCCCGTGTTCATTGGGGGTACCTGGCAAAGCAGAGCCTTTCATTCTTTGTCTGAAATTGCTCACACGGTTTCTTAAACTGCTAATTGCCGTAATGTCTTTGTTAATGTTGATGGTGAGGATGAGGAAATAACTGAAGGATGCTTCGTCGGCTGATTGAGTTAACTTAGTACGAGAGAATTAAAAAAAAAATTCACTTTTCCAAAGTCAGGTCACAATACTTAACTTGGTGAGACAAATTAAAACAGAACTTTGTTCTGGAAGAAATGACAACAAGTTGAAGGACTGATATGGTGCACAATCTAAAGTTACAAGAAATAACGTGCAGGCAACTTCTCTTGAGAGTGATGTCTTGAAGAGAGTAGCACTTGAAGTAGAAATGAGCAGATGAAGTAAGACAAGTGAAGAGCTTGAAGCTTAAAGTGAAGTGAAAAGTTAAGAGTAAAGACTGCTTAGAAGAGTGACTTCAGAGAGAGATGACCCTCTGTTTTGTCCACTCTGATAGCAGGCATGCCCAGGGGAATAACAAGAACAACAACTCACAGAAACTAACTAAAACTAAACTAACAGTTTTATGTTTCAAATCGAGTTTCACCTTTCCCAGACCATGGCTTAATGTAGATTGTCTTAAACACAAATCACATGAATCATTAACATTCAAAAATAGTACTTGGTTAAACACTTAAACACACTTGATTATATAGTAGATATAATTACTTTTATTATTAATATTATTATTATTATTATTATTATTATTATTAGTATTATTATTATTATTTTATTTTCCTTTTAGTTCTAGTCTCATACTATTATAACGGGGAATGTACTTGACTGACTGGTAATATGCATAGATGAGTTAGAGAAAGACTTCACATCCTGTTTAAATCTTACCAGGGCTCACCACTGGAGAACGCTGTGGATCCCTAGAATACATGGCAATTTTATATATTTAATTCATCTCAGTTAATTTTTGTCAAAGAAAAATGAGGATAAGGATAAGAATTAAAGGGGGAAGATGTTCAGGCAGAATAAAATGATGGCAGTTTTTAGTTTAATTTACAGATACAGAGGAAGTTCTATTGTAACATATCATTCAAAAGAAAGTCCTTCAGTCTCATGGGCAGCTGTAAATCCAATTTTACATCCAAAGTGACGTCTTTATTCTTACGAAAATAAAGTATCCCTGTCCAGATAGAGATAGTAGGAGACTAGATGGCACCTCCTGGTACAAAGGTTCACAGGGTCAGCTATACTATAAATGTTTACCTTGCAGAGAAACAAGTTCTTGATTTATATGTTTTCCTAAATAATACATTAAACTTTAAAAGGGTTTCTAAATACTCAATACAAACCGATAAAGTGAAAACAGATAAAGGGATATATCAAAAGAGGGGGTTAAAATAACAGTCTAAAAGTCATAATAGGTCATAATATGTAAAGTGATTGTCAGCAAGCTAACAAGCTAAATTAAAAGCTAAAGTCAAACCTGATGTTGCATATGTATTTTTACTAACTTGACTGTGGAGCCCTACATGTGCAAAACTGACATGAGGGCTTGGTAGAGTGTCATAGTTTGAAGCTTAAAGCCACTAACCAAGATGTTGTATTTGACGAGCTGGTAGTGAGAACTTGTTGAATATGTGAGATATACAGCAAGATATATTGCATGTGATACAAACAGCTGAGCATCAATTTTGACTTCATGGAAACTTTAAAATAACAAAGTGAGAGGACCGTGCAGCCTTCTGAGAGAGATTCGCTCGGTGAGTCCTTTCTGGTGCTTTATAAGTGGCACCAGTAACAAAGTTAGCGTTCATTGCTGCTTTATTTTCAGACTGCAAGTATTTATATCAAGTCCCCTGATTGCCTAGTTCAGGTTATTGTGTTACAGTGCCATTTACCTGATCAATAAAATTCTATCTCTGCTGAGCTCATCAACTTGACCAACACCCTAGTTCCAATTAAAGTTCTAAAGTTTTTTTTTTTTTTTATGTGAGAGCAGTAGAGTTGCAGTACAACAATATTAAAAGCCATTGGTGACTTCCCGGTGTAAATAAGATGTTGTGTACAACTGTATTTTTTTATTCTTTTTGTAGATGTTTAGACTTTTGTGTGTGCTGGAGTACCAACTTTGGACTCCTGTGGCAGGAAAGTATCAACAGTAGGGTGAACACTGTTGCACTCTGTAATGATGCAATATTCACATAATGTGTGTGTTACTGTGTATGAGGGTAGAGGTCTCCACTGAGGCCAAGGGGCCATTGCTTCAAAGACCTCACAGCAGTCCTCTAAACAAAGGCTCCTTACACGTCTGTAGCATTTCCCATGCTGTGGGGACAAGCACGCACAAAGCACACTGTCTGACATCCTGTTTTTGAATAGATAGGCATTGTGGATCTGTCAATGAGAAGGAAAGTTTGGAGTTTTTACAAATTTCTTCTGTGAAATAAATAAGTACACGCTACTGTCTTAGTCATTATGATAATTACAAAAGGACAAACATAGAAACGCATGGACAGACATTACCATTCACACTACCTCTGTCTGTTTGACCTCAAAGATCCCAATCATTATGAGTTAAAGGGTTCCTTAACACTTCATTATAACCCAAATTAAGAAATAGTAAAAATCCAAATCATGTTTATAGATGAACTACATAGTATTTAGAATAGGAATAGGTCTTTATTGTTATTGTCAAAGGTACAACAAAATTTAAAGTGCTCTCCAGTCAGTGCATCATTCATGAGTCTATAAGAATATGAAAATATCATTTAAGTGCTAGTGTTTAAAAATAGAAACATATAGCAGCATACATAAACACACACAGTCATACACACCCAGTCAGTCAAAAAACAGGATGAACATACATTTACAGACATGCATACTTTCTGTCTTTGCATTAATCCATTTCACACTTGAGGGTGGTTATTGCATTTGGATAAAAACTGTGTTTGAGTCTATTTGTCCTCCTGTTTTAATTGATCTGTACCATCTGCCTGAAGGCATCAGTTCAAACAGGGAGTGACTGGGATGGTGGGTGTCCTTTATAATGTTCTGGGTTTTTTTGCGACAACGGGAACAGTGTAGTTCTTCCAGTGTGGGGAGAGGGCAGCCGACGATCTTTTGGGCGGTGTTGATGACCCTCTGGAGCGCTTTCCTCTGAGCCACTGTGCAGCTGGTGTACCATACACACATGCTGTATGTTAGTATGGTGTCAATGGAGGCACGGTAAAAGGACACCAGCAGTCTTTGTGTGATGTTATTCCTCCTGAATATTCTCAGTAAGTACAGTCTCTGCTGGGCCTTTTTCAGCAGCTCAGAGGTGTTCATAATTATTAACCATCACTTGCAACTTTACAATAAGCAATTACTTAAAAAAATTCAAAAAGCAATAACCTTTTTTGTGAATTAGCTTTTTTTAATTACCTTGTATTTTTACCATTTATTGATGATGGTTATTATGAAGCATTATCAAGAATCACTACACTGACATTGTATTCTTATATTCGGTATTTTTGATAGAGTCTTCCATCTGCCAAAAATTTTAAATTTGGTGGTTGTTTTTCTTGCTGCTTCGCAGCCTGTGCTTGCATCTTCAAGGGTGTGGATCTGTGGGCATGACTTCAACTATACTGGGAAATACTGAGAATACTGAGAACTGTAAAGATGGCTGTCAGACAACCTGATTTGAGTGTGAGAACTAACACAGTCTGAGTCAACATCCAGACTCACAAAAAGTGACTCAGAACAGCCTTAAACCAATAAGGGCCTATCTGAAGAATAGGACTCATTTGTTTTATTTCCTCAAGATACACTTAGAACCTTTCACTGGAAGTAACAAGAACAGGAAACCACTGAAGGATCTGCAGTAGACCTTACTGTGCATCTCTGACACATGCTTTAAGGAAAAAAATAATATTACATCAATATTAAAACGTAAGCGGTAGACATTCACCCTGTAAATATCTTGTGCTCTTGCAACAGGTCTCAGAGCCGTACGTTGCCTTAACTGTACAGTTTTATCAGGATTTCTTGAATATAAAGAAATGTTGTAGACTCTTCCTGTCTGCCTCAGTGCAGTGGGAGAACCATACCATGACGCAGTAGGTTAAGATGCTCTCAATGGTCGAGCGGTGGCACCAGCAGCTTCTCGCAGATGTTACTTTTCCTGAGCACTCTCAGGAAATACAGATGCTGCTGTGCCTTCTTGATGACAGCTGAGGTGTTTGCAGACCAGGAAAGGTTAGCAGAGATCACGGTGCCCAGGAAGGTGAAGGTGTGGGCCCTCTCAACGCAGTCGCCGTGTATGAAGAGGGGAGATGGATCTGTCCTGTATTTCCTGAAGTCCAGGATGATTTATTTGGTCTTTGTGGTGTTCAGAGACAGGTTGTTTGCTGAGCACCACTCAGACAGTTTCTGGACTTCTTCCCTGTAGATAGACTCATCTCCCCCCGTGATCAGTCCCACCACCGTCGTGATGTCTGCGAACTTAGCAATGGTGTTACTGGAGTGGGCGGGTCTGCAGTCTGTGGTGTAGAGGGTATAGGGCAGTGGGCTCAGCACACGCCCTTGTGGGGAGCCTGTGCTCAGTGTCTGGGTGGAGGAGAGGTGGTGTCCCAGTTTGACTGTCTGGGGTCAGTTTGTGTGGAAGTCCTTAATCCAGGAGCAGGTGAGTGGGGGGAGTTCCAGGTCAGACAGTTTGCTGACCAGGATGTCAGGGATGATAGTGTTGAAGGCTGAGCTGTAGTCAATGAAGAGCATCCTGACGTAGCACTCCCGGTGTTCCAGGTGGCTCAGCGCGGTGTGGAGTGAGATGGCTATTGCGTCCTCTGTCGATCTGTTCGCTCTGTAAGTGAACTGGTGAGGGTCAAAGGAGGGAGGGAGGCAGGTCCTGATGTGGTTTAGGACCAGCCGTTCCAGGCAGTTGGTGATGATGGGTGTGAGTGCAAATGGGTGGTAGTCCTTGTGGCTGACGGTGGTTGATTTCTTCGGTACTGGGATGATGGTGGCCGACTTCAGGCAAGCTGGGATGGTGGACTGTGTCAGGGAGAGGTTGAAGATAGTGGTGAAGACCTGCGAGAGTTGTGCAGGGCAGGCCCTGAGCATGATCTAAGGTGTTTTCCCCTCTCGTAGCACAACTTATATGTTGGTAGAATTTAGGCAGGACAGACTTCAGGTTTGCCTGGTTAAAGTCTCCTGCAACAATGTGTACGCCGTTGGGGTGAGACCACTGTAGCTTGTGTATTGTGTCTGACAATAGCGAGAGAGCTATGCTAGTGTTAGCATCGGGTGGTATGTAAACAGCCGTGATTGGCACAACTGTTAGTTCTCTGGGCAGAAAAAAGTACGGGCTTTAATAGAAATTAACTCTATGTCCGGTGAGCAATGTGTATGCATGACTACATCGTTTTTAGACCAGTCGTTGTGCACTTAAATACACAGGCCACCACCTCTGCTCTTACCGGAGTCTCCGTTGCGGCCCCATCGGTGCATGGAGCGGCCTGCTAGCTGCATGGCGGCGTCAGGTATCAGTAGGTGAAGCCAGGTTTCAGGTATAATCGCAGTCTCGGCCATATCAATTACCCTCGATGAGTAGTTCCAACTCGTCCATTTTGTGGATCAAGGATCGTGCATTGGTGAGAAACATACTTGGGATCGGAAGCTTGTGTGTGTTCCTCCTCAGTCTGGCTAGTAATCCAGACTGCCAGCCTCGCTTCAGCTTCCTCTCTCTTCGCCGCCTTCGCCGACAACAATCCACGGAGCACCCGGTGGCCTCGCTATGGCGTGTGGAATGACGCAAGTTCGACTCGACTCTGCTGATATTGCAGACAAAAAACCTGAAATGACAGATGCTATGAGCAGTTCACCTGCTGTTAATAAAGATTGAGACAATATGATTACTAAAGTCTTTATTTGCATATAACTGCATTTAATTCAAACACTGTGTTTCTGTCGTTTTAATCCACAGTTTATATAATAGATGATGTCCCAATAATGAATCCATCATTTAGAACACTGATTTGTCAGAAATTAGAAAATGTAGGAATGTATTATGAAAACATTAAAGGTTTTGCAACCTTGGCAGGGGTATGCACTTTTGAGTGTGTTCCTATGTGTGTTCTGTCCTTCCTCTCTCCTCTGTCAGGCAGTGTTCTTTATCACTTTTGTGTTAGGGAGGTTCCATTTCTTCCTTTTGCTTTTAGCCTTGGTATTTCCGCCCTTAAATGGACCCTGAACACATCAAACTCCCTCCAGGAGACAAAGAGACAACAGTTTAACTCAGCCCAGATGGATGTTGCGGATGCTTTCTGCTTCCTACACACAAGATAAAGACATTTGCATTGTCTTGACCAACAGAAGTTGTATTTATGTCATCATAAGTGGAATTTGAAAATAGAGCCATTCAATAGAACAGCTTGGAAATACTACTCTCATCAGATTAATGTTATTCTTACCTTCTTTGAACTGTCTGGATGAGTGCGTTCTAATGGAATGCTACCCCTGACACTGATTTCCTTCGGTGTATTCATCCATCTGCTGCTCTGTTTCATATTTCCTCAGTTTATTTATCAGTCTATATGTCCAGTTAACCTGAATACAATGTTAAGTATGTAATGTAGTGTAAATACAGCTTTTAGACACGTTTTATTGGTCATCTCTATATTTCATCATTGGATTTGAAATGAAACACGTTTGTATGTGTTCACATCCTGGTAGAGTTTTAATCATTTTTCACTGCAATATTCAACCAGTTCAGTCATATTTGGTCCCCTAACATTGTATAACTATGTATAACATGGAGAACAATTCCTGCACTGCTTATCTTAACTGGATGTGAACACTGTACATCTTACACCAGGTCTGTTTGATTTAAACTACCAATAGCTTTTTTTTGTATTTGTATTTCCAGTGACATAGTTCATTAGTTTAATCTTGAATGCATGTGTACATCCTTATATTGTGCCACCACTGTTTGCATTAGTCTTGTCTTAATATTTCTATACATAAGGAAACAAAAGAAAAATATAGAACAGCACTCCCATCAAACCTCCTCCAGAGAGAAGCCTATTGGATACATTGCCTTGACACACTGATTCCAAAGGGACTGAATGAGGAGACTTCATTTACTTCTTTCCTGTGATGAAAACATGTGCTATATTGTTTCTGTGATACAGTTTGGTGCTATTTTGTTGTGAGATTTTGCTTTGTTTGCATGAGACTGTTGGGCCTTATGCTACATGGCCTCAAACAAAGAGAAGGCCTGTGGGAGAAATCAGAAGCCTAACTACCAGGGCTTGAGGAGTTAAGAACAAAGGAACGAAACCAAGGCCCAAAAGGTGTGAAAAACTTTTACTTAAGGTATGACCTGCCCCCAAAACTTTCACCAGGTCCTTATTGGCTGTGAGCCCGGAAGTTCCACCAGGATCACAATGACGTCACTCCAGTTTAATGGTCATGAGAACCCAAACCACGTGGCAGTCCAGGTAGCTAAGTTGTGGAGAGACCCCGGTTTCACGCAACCAACTGATGCTGAGAGGAGCGTGCTCAGGCTGTGACCTCCGGAAGTCGATGATCATCTCCTTTGTTTTGTCCGCATTGAGCACCAGATTATTTTCTGTGCACCAACCCTCTAGGTGTTTAACTTCTTCTCTGTACATTGAGTCATCATTTCTGTGAATCCCACCACTGTGGTGTCACCCGTGAACTTGATGATCTGGTTCCCCTCATGTGTGGATTCACAGTCGTGTGTCAGCAGTGTAAACAACAATGGACTGAGTACACAGCCTTGAGGAGATCTAGTGCTCAGCGGGATGGAGTTGGAAGTGTTATTTCCGACACGGACAGACTGAGGTGTCTCCGTCAGAAAGTCCTGGATCCAGAGACATGTGGCGGTGTTCAGGCCGAGTAGGAGGAGTTTCTCCATTAGTTTCTGGGGGATGATGGTATTGAATGCTGAGCTGAAATCAATGTACAGGATCCTGGCGTAGGTGTCTTTCTGGTCCAGAGGAGTGGTGACTGAGTGAAAAGTGGTGGATATTGCATCCTCTGTGGAGCGGTTGGGACGATAAGCAAACTGATATGGGTCATGTGATGCAGGGAGGCTGGCTGTGATGTGTGGTTTGACAAGCCGCTCAAAACACTTCATCACAATTGGTGTCAGTGCGACGGGCCGGTAGTCGTTCAGACAGGATACAACTGATTTCTTTGCTACTGGTATTAAAGTGGATGTTTTAAAGCCTCTGGGGACGATGGCCTGACTGAGGGAGATGTTGAAGATGTCAGTCGGGACATCTGCTAGCTCACCAGCGCAGGATCTGAGCACACGTCCCGGGATGTTATCTGGGCCTCCCGCTTTCCGTGGATTGACCCTGGTTAAAGTCCTGTGTGTGTCTGCTGCGTTGATGGTGACAAATACAAATCCAGGCAGGGGGTCAGCGACGATAATGCTTCTCTTCCAGACAGGCTCAACAACTTCATTGCACGCTTTGAAGCACCAAACCCGACAACCAGAGGGAGGGCTGGTCCCTCTCCACCATCTATTGGGCCAGCCCTCCCTCGTCGTTGACCCCCTGCCTGGATTTGTAATCTGTCAGCGCTTTTGCTCACTGCCACATCCGTCTGGTGTTTCCTGTGTCACAGAGGTGTCCCTGGATTTTCTCTGCATAGGTGCCTCTTGCAGCCTTGATTCCCTTTGAGAGTGCAGACCTGGCTGCCCCCTCAGGCCAGGTCCTGATTTGTTTTTTCACTGGCCTGCTGCGCTTCAGTAGTGGTTTGTAAGCAGGCACCAACATAACAGATAGATGATCAGAGCGGCCGAGGTGGGAGTGGGCGTTGCCTTATATGCATCTGGGGAGTTTGTATACACCAGGTCCAGCATGTTATTTCCTCTGGTTTGAAAGTCAACAACTTGCTTGAACTTGGGGAAAACAGCCTTTAAACTTGTGTGGTTGAAATCTCCTGCTACAAAGCTGTCTGGGTGTTTAGTCAGGAGCTCACTGATGGCATCATGTAGCCCTCCAAGTGCCTCGTTAGCATTAGCTTTAGCATGTGCGCTAGGAGCTATGAAAACAACAGCTACAATCACTATGGTGAAATCCGTCTGCAGATAGAATGGCCGGCATTTTACGATGAGGAACTCCGCTAACTGAGAGCAGTGTTTAGAGACGAAGGTGGCGTTTACACACCAGTCTTTGTTGATATATGCACAGGCCCCCTCCTCTACTTTTACCGGAGGTAGCTGCATCTCTGTCCGCTTGGACAGTTGTCATCCCCTCCAGCTGTATGGCCACGTCTGGGATTTTGTCCTGGAGCCATGTTTCTGTGAAAGAAAACACACAGCGGTCTTTCCACTCTCGGTGGGTTTCTTTCAGCAGACATAGCTCATCCAGCATGTTGTCAAGTGAGCGGACGTTGGAGAGTAGAAGCGATGGTACTGCTGGTCTGGAGGGGTTAGCCTTAAGCCTAGTATGGATCCCGGCTCTCTTTCCTCTCTTTTGTTTACGTTCGAACCGCTTCCGCTTTCTCCTCCTATGGTTGGTTGGCTCTGATAAGATCCCGTGCTGACGTAAAATGTCCACATCCCAACCATTCGTCAAAGTTTTTGCAGCCTGCCTTACCCTGATTCTTAATAAAGTCTATCTTGAATACTGAAAGTCTGGGATATGTAGGACACCATGCGCATCCATGCGCACCACCATCACCAGGAGAAGAGAGAAGAGAATATCCTGTACCTGGTTAAACAGAAAGGGAAAGTCCAATTTCCTATAGAAGAAATAACACACAAGCCTACCAAACCTATGACCCTCTAAAATTAAAGTCTTTGTTTTTAGTTCCAGAGTAAGTGTGTTGTACCAAATATTGGATGTGTTTTGTGATATGACAGTATATCAAAGTAATTTAACTGTTTTCTGGACAGATTTTATTGTAACTAAATATGCAAATAATTATAGTCTATTCGTGGGCAAAAAATAACCCGACATTCCAATTAATATCACCCAACATTTGGATAGAAATATTTAATTAATTTAATAAACTATTTAACTAATTTAATTGGTTAACAAAGCATTGTGGTAAATATGACCCAGCATTTCAATTTAATTTTCAACCCTTCTTGCTTGATTAGATTAACCCTGTGTGAAGTTGGTCCAGTCGTTACCCAGCAATGTTGTTGAAAATTACCCATATTGGGTCGTTTTTAACCCAGCATTGTTTGAGGTGCGGGATTTGATTTATAATTGAAACTGAGTGGACCAGACCAAACCAAGAAAAACTCAAGACAAAAAGCACACTTTTGTGTACCTCTAGGAGGACAAATTAAAAAACACAGGATTTGCATTAAGCTGCTGAGCTCTGCGGATTATAATGAGAAAAAAAGCTATGTATGTGGAATTGGTAAAGTCCTCTGACATGTCAGTACAGGCAGGAAAACATTCACAGAACAAGGCGCTTCAAAATGTAATCCCACCTGCAGTGACTTTAATCTTCAGAATGGCTGATCTTCCTGCTGCTCCACTCGTTTCTCCGTTCGGGTATGTCATTTAAGGGTTTAAAGCTTTTGCCCTTTATCTTAATCTGTTTATCCACTTGTTTCATTTTGTGTCTTTTTGTGTTGTTTTAATACCCAGGGGAGCTGTAGTGTTTCCTTTCATTTTTCATAATAACATTGAGGCATTTTGTGGATGATTTCATTTTCTCTCTCTCTCTCTCTCTCTCTCTCATATTCACACACACTTTCAAGCTTTCTTGCTCTCCCTTGCTTCTCGCTGATTCTCAGTGTCTAAATCCAGCTTTATAAGTAACAATAGAGTTGTTAAAAGCCTCTGAAATGCTGAGCAGGCCTTGAAACTGTCCATTGAAAAGTGGGCAACAGATGGACAGTGAGAGAGGAAAAGAGAGAGAAAGTCAGAGGTTGGTCTGAAAGCTTCAAAGTGCCTTTAGCGGCAATGGATTAAGGTCACCATGGAATTTCGTAATGACAACACATAGCACAATGTCAGTTAATATCACAATCACTCACTCACACATCATCCTAACTGGATATGACGATGTGGATGGTCTGGTGTGAGTTGGGTCTAAACATTCCAAATGGTTGAGTTTTCCAGAAGCAGTGCTCCTAAAGAGTGAAAATAAATCTCTGCTAATTCCTGATTCCCCACCAGTTTCTACTGAATGCTTCAAATTCCCTCTCATTGTGTCACACTCAACCTCAAGTCTCTTTGTGTATATGTATGGTTTTGTGTGTGTGTGTGTGTGTGTGTGTGTGTGTGTGTGTGTGTGTGTGTGTGTGTGTGTGTGTGTGTCTTCTGCTGCCTGTGTTTGTATTATTCTTTTGATATGTTTTATATCCCTGCTGTCAACACTCGGTGTCGGGCAGGAACACAGATTGTAAATCGCTCT
>OMLP01044766.1:2933-24537 GCA_900302685.1 Spondyliosoma cantharus
GAGAGTGCACAGGAAAAAAACTGCCCCTCACCTTTTGTGATTTTGTGCGTATTCTCTTAATGTCAGTGCTTCTCATGAATCTAGTGTGGCCGGTCTCACCTGTGAAGATGGACACCAAACTAATGTTGAAACTAGTTAGCATTAGAAAAGTTAACCAAAGCTGCTGCAGTGTTAGAGAACTATGCAAGGCTACATGTCTAGTCCTATGCTATCTTGCACTGACTAAGTGAGCAACAGCAGTAGCTGACAGTCTCACTTCATGATATTGTTACACGTATCTCATACTAATTTAATTGTCAGTAATCAATTAACTAATCATCATTAATTATTGTTATCATGACATAGCACACACACTAACTCCATTTGCCCTCCCTTAGAGTCCCTGCTTACTTCTTCAACTAAGTTAAACCCTCCTCCTTCTCACTCTGTTCCTCCAGCTCTCCTGCTTTCGCCTGTTGCTGCATAATGCAACATAGCTAGGATTTTTTTTTTAACATCTGGTGTCATCGGGATCTAGATTCTTCGTTTTATGGCCTGCAACTCCCCCCTCCAACCATCTTGTTGAATGACAAAGACACCCTCCTCTAACCATTGGCTCTGAACCACAGCATCTGAAAGAAGATGTTGTGAAGACAGAGGGGATGGGTGGTGCTAGTAAGAGATGTGTTGGGCCATTAATTTGATCCACTTTCCTTTATTTTTTTTTAATCTCATCTGGCTGTTGGTGCATAGGACATGCCTGCAAATGTATCACAATAAAAGGACTGTCAAGAAAATGAAAGGTTTCGCTCTAATGAAATGCTAGGGAGCTTTTCATTTTGAATTGATGTAGGAAGAGTACAGGATGCAGTAACTTTAACAGGGCAAACGAGCGGATCTAAAAGGGGTTCCATACTAAAATGTGACCAGCTAGAATATCAGTCAGTAGAGCGCAATCCTCTGCCAAGGCAGTCAACAAAACCTAATAGAATATCTGGATATATACTGGATTTTAATTTGGATCCACATCAAAATGTGCTCACCCCAGGCACTTTAATACACATATTTTTTTTAAATCAAGATCCACGCATTATTCCCTGAAAAATTAATGAAAATGCTGAAAAACACTTTCCTTCTTTTCCTCCTTCCTTTCCTTCATCTTGCTGACAAACCAACCAACCAACAAACGGACATGGATGAAAACATAACCTCCTTCATTATACTGCAGTTGAGGTAAATAAAGGCCCTGGTCACTTATTGAGGAAATACAGTACAGTACGTGTATATATGTGTGCATGTGTGTGTGTGTGTGTGTGTGTGTGTGTGTGTGTGTGTGTGTGTGAGAGAGAGAGAGAGAGTCAGTCAGTCAATGTTTTTGTATGGGAATCTTTATGGCTTATATGCCTTATGATTGTGCATTAGGACTTTACTCTGCTTTTGCTAAAGTACTTTTGCCAGGGTCAGACAACCACTTATAACAGCAATTCCAAAATGTCACAATATACTTTTTCTTCAGCATCATTAATTTAACCAATAAGTATTGGCCTTCAAAATTGTTTACCAGTCCCTAAACTTTAACCTTAATAGCTCAGGTCTGGATCATAACATTACCTCCAGCCCCATCCACAAGCATCCCTGCTTTCAGCTGAAGCTGATAACATGTTATTACCTTCAGCCTGCTGGTCCAAGGCAAAGAGAGAGCCATATCCATCTCAGTGTCTTCCAGTGTGCTGCCATAATGGCCCTGATTATTATAGCCCAAATTAAATTCAGACCGGATATTAGCAATACACAAGCTCTTGTCATCAGTACCATTTCCCTGGCATATGCAGGACATTATCCAGAAAGCATTGCTCTCAGCCCAATTAATCCCCCTCCACTGCAAATTTACACACACACACATCCACAGAGTACATAAACACTTACACATACAGTACTTGCCAGGCTCAATATAGTCCAATGTTATGCCAACCTACGACTGAAAATACAAAGAGCACAACAGCCAGCCAAACAGCGTGAACAATGCTGCGGTGATTAGTGATTTGGGATTGTTTTTCAGGGCGTGTAAATTGAAAAATTCCAGCTGGTAAGCATGCAGAATTGATTCTGCAGAGGAGGCCGGGCTGATGCGTTTAGCAATTGTACACACAAGCAAAATAATTCAATGGTAATAGGAAAGGCAGCTCAGAGGGAGGGGAGGAATTGCATTTAAGTGGAAAGAACATTGAGTAAACATTTCTGTCTTTGTTGTTGGAGAGTGGCGTGTACACTGTGGCTTTATGAGAATCTCTCTTTGCTTTGTACATGAATGTGTGTGTGTGTGTGTGTGTCTGTGTCTGTGTCTGTGTGTGCGTGAGTGAGAGTCTGACAAAATGTACATTGTGTTTTCCCATTCAGTAGAAGTAGATTACTTCGATCATAGAAGAGTGGGGATCAACTTCTGTCTCTCTGCAGCTCAGTCCCTTTGACTGTATAAAGCCTGCATTCTTTCTTATAGCCAGTAGGGGGTGACTCAACTGGTTTCAAAAAGAAGTCCATTGTATGTGAGCTTAAGAAAAAATGCTACACACTACCTCAGTAAACATCTTCTAATGTGTTTATTGTCTCAATTGCTATGTCCAAGTGTTCTCCAAAACAGCAATATGTTCCATTTAGAAATCAATATGTTCCCATTTAGAGTAAAATAGATGATAAAGTACTGTATTGAGTACTGTATGCTTTTGGGTTTGGCTACCTTGTGATTGACAAATTGCTTTTAAAGCATGTGCTCCTGTTCTCAGTCAGATCTAATCAGAATATCCCCCCCAGCTTCACTCTCTTGTCTAACTGTGGTCAGTCTGGCATCAAAATACCAAGATGATCACGCTGTAATGCCAAAGCCATGGCTTCTAAAATGGTAATTCAAAAAACAATGAGTGCCATCACATCAAATACCACTGCCAAAGCTTAACAGTCCCTTTAATTCAATCAAGCATAATCCAATCTCAAACTCTATAACCCACATTCTAATTTTTAGGGGACTCTTAACTGCTTAACCGCAATTAAGTCTTACCAGATGTTGGATCTACATCTAACTTGTACTCACTCATAGATACCAGCTACCTAAATAGTCCAGATTTATTTCATCAAGATCCATGCATTAGTCCCTGAGAAATTATTTAAAATGTTGAAAGTGAGAAAAAATCCTATATCTGTCCCTCTAACTAGATCCACACCAAAACTCTATCGGATATATTCTGGGCTGAGACCTATCCTCCATCCTTGTTTTGTGAAAATCTGTTCAGTAGCTCATGCGTTATTCTGCTAAAAAACCTACCAACCAACAAACAGTCACAGGTGAAAACATAGTCTTCTTGACAGAGTCAATTCAATCTTTTTTGGGGTAAGTGACACCCCACTCTCCCTTGTGGTGCTCTGAAGTCCTCAGCTATGATCACTGGGTTATGACAACACAATGATTAGACAGGTTAGAAAAAGAAGTTTGTAAAAATCATTAGCTATGGCCAACCATAGTATTGCAACCATAGAGTCATTTGTGAACCCTGAAGCATTTGACCATAATCAGTTATCTAGGAAACTTTGATAGGACACATCAAATTAGAAACAAGGCCTATTGTTATATAATAAATAAGTGTTTTTGTTACTTTGAATATTTCATTTTTGTAAGAGACCCCTTCAGCCTAAAAGAAACTATTTTATGTGCCTGAAGTTAGTTATATCTATAGTCTATGGTTGAGCAGGACCGAGCTGGCAGGGCCATGGAGAGAAACACTAATGAGCATTTGACTTATGTGCTAAGTAAGTGAATCAGCACCATTTTGCAGTCTTTTTATGACTGCAATAGAATCAGTCAGTTATTGATAGAATCAGTAACAATAAATGTCAATAAATCAGTCAGCAGCGGATTCATCCATGTTTGATGATGTAGTGAGTATTTGGGGCAGCAGAATGTTTATTTTGCAGCTATGGTATAAGTGAAATGCATCAAGTGACTTACAGTTTTCATTAAAATGACAATATTGGGTCTATATATTGTTCGGTGATCTTATCTTTTCAGTAAACCTTTGTGCAGACAGTGAGAAGACAATGCTTGGCTATATGCACCAGCCTGAGCCGGATGGTCTCTGATTACGTTAACAAATAGCATTCCCCCATTCAAGTCAACAGAAAGGTTTTCAATGACAGCTAGCATGACAAAAGGTCAGTGGCAGGCTCAGCACTGCTAATTAAGTCCAATTGGTGAATGTCAGATCCACAAAGGGCAACACTAATCCCAAGTCCTGCCTAAATAGGGATCTCTGGTGTGCGTGCGTGCGTGCGTGCGTGCGTGAGAGAGTGGTGATGGGTATAGTGTGCTTGGGGGAATACATTGCACTACAGCAGTATAGTATGTACCTTCAGTGTAAAAAACGTTCTCTCTCTCCTGTGTCTGAAATGTAGCACTTACAGCAATTTGCTAGTGAAACATTTGGGGGTGTTTCTTCATGTTTGAATGCACTCATTGTAGGTTGCTTTGCATAAAAGTTTTAGTTCAATGAATGAAATGTATGCACTTCAAGAGCAGGGTCTACAGTTGGGCATTGCGTAGGTCTACTGAGGTTAACATTAACCGTATAATTTTCTTTCTTTTTCTTGTATACCACATAATATCTGGTGGGTGCAACATTTTTTTTTTATTTGCCTATAAATTTCAAGTTGGTTCAATTTTGAAATTAAAGTTCACCAGCTACCTTAAAAATGTGAGTAAACTCAACTTGAAGATGAGCTTTGTTTCAAGTACAGAGTAGTAAACTATGTCAAAATAATGATTACTTGTTTAAACTGAGATAGAACAACTGCTACTGTGCGTGTAGGCGATTGTTGAACCAAAAGGCAAAAACCAAGGCAGGGAAAAGGTTTAAGGAATTTTATTGCAGTAAGAAAGCAAGTACTAGGAGATAGGCTGGCATGTCACTGACTTAGCTGTGGATCCGTGAGGTGGCTCGGCTGACTGAGTCGAGTCGTGGTAGCAGACTGTATTAGCAATGAGAAAAGGTGCAGGTTAGACTGAGAAAAAATAAGGTAAATCTCAAAAAGGCTGCCATAGGTTCCTTGAATAGCGAAGCCATCAATACCACTACGTGGAGAGATTAACGATCAGGCAGCCAGGGAAGAGAAGACCAGCTCTTTTGATGAGGAGATGAGCTGCAGGTGAGCGAGCCGCAGGAGCTCCTGCCAATCAAGGATGCCACGCCCAGCCACTGCAGGAGACTCAGAACAAAGACACCCTGCCAAAAACACATAGACAACAACATGGAGTCCATGGGGTACGGCTTGTTATAACCTTTAATAACTATAGCAGTAAAATGCAACATGCACATGAATGCAAATATAATATATTATAACTGGTATTCTGGATTAATATTATATAGGATTTACTGTAGTTAAACACTGACGAGGAACATTATGCTGCAGAATGAGTACTTTTGCTTTTCATATTTTAAAGACATTTTTGTTGATAATACTTAAATACATTCCACTTAACTACACACTTTTCAGTGTGATGTTAGTACTTGAGTACTCTGAATACTTCCACCTCTCATACTGTACACTGTGTTGCTTTAGGTTACTTGTGTAACCACAGTTCTCTGAATAGCATTAGCGAGTTTCTCACATTGGGAAATGCCTCCGGGTTACCTCACCAGAGGCTCCTGTTGCATTCTGCCAGCCACAATTGGCTGGAGCAAGGCAGGTCAGTTACATAGAGGGTGGAGACCAAGTTGTAGAAAGTGCTTTACACTGTGCTGCCACTCATTCAAAAACATCCTGACTCCCGGATTGCTGGGCAGATGTTACCCGGGGACCAGCTGTCCTGAGTTAGACATACTAAGGTCTAGCCACACTAAACAATGAACGGGCTAATGGAGGGGCTGTAACATCTAGATTGTGAAACCTAGCAAAGGTGTGTGGGGAGGCCCAACATGCTGAAGCAAAAACAAGCCAACAAAGTGGCAAGGCCCCTGGTAGAGTGTGCACACTACCCCTCTGAAGGCTGCAAACGCCTAGAGCTATAAAGCTAAATCAAAAGAGAGCTGCTCCTTTGAGACATGTTTCCCAAAGCAGGTCTCAAGACACAAACAACTGAATGTGTAACGCCTGCACTGGAAACATCATATGTAAGTGCTGATGTTCATCCAAGGAGAACAGGTGATAAAAGGACACTAGTTCAATTGAGGAACATGACCCCAACACCTTAGGCATAAGGGCAGGGTTATGTTGTAGACTAACTCTTGCATTCCCAGAACTTTATGCACGCTCGGTGTAATGAAAAGAGCACGAATCACCCACTTTTTTAGCTGAAACGAGTGACAGCAAGAAGGCTGTCTTTAAAGACACCATTTTCGGCTCCACCTGCTCCAGTGGCTCAAAAGCTGGGGCCAAAAAGGCCTCCAAAACAGTGGGTAATTCATAGGACTGAGTCAAAGGTTTAGAAACTGGGAGCCTATGGCATGCACCCCTTATGAAACTGCAAACCAAGGGATGCTGCCCTGCGGCTTTCCCCTCAAAACAATGTGGCAGGCAGAAATAGCTGCTCGGTACCGTAATGGTAGAGCAGCCTTCCTCTTGTCCACCATGTCTTGTAAGAAAATGAAGATCACAGCTACAGAACACTGAAAGGGAACCACCTGTAAATCTGAGCACCATGTAAATCAGGTTTCTAGGCCAAGTATACTTGCGTATACAAGGAATTTGTTCTCTGCATTTATCCCATTCGTGAGTAAGTAAACACACACAGCACACAGTGAAGTGAAGCACACACTAACCCGGAGCAGTGAGCTGCCTTGATACAGCGGTGCTCGGGGAGCAGTGAGGGGTTAGGTGCCTTGCTCAAGGGCTCTTCACCCATGGATGTGGGCATGGGAGAGCAGTGCTCAACCACTCCCCCGCCCACATTTTTCATACTGGTCGGATTGAACCGGCAACCCTTCAGTTACAAGCCCAAAGCCCTAACCAGGCCACGGTTAGGCACATGACACCATGTCTAAATAACACAACCACTTCCTATCCTAAAGGGACCTCATGGAGGGGGTCCTAATATTCTGGATGGTCTCAATCACGCCAGGTGGAAGGACCCACTGGCCTCAGGTTGAACCACTCACAGACCAGGCCCACAGAGCTAGTCTCTCTGAATGGGGATGGAATATTTCTCTGCTTGACTAACTGATCGCAGCCCCTGCTGTCTGTTGATATACTTAAGCCACTACTGTGCTGTCTATACCAGCCCAGGATTTCCTTTCAGAACAGGGAGGAAATATTTCAGTGTTGGATGAACAGCTTACAATTCCAGGTAATTTATATGAGACAAGGATTTGTGAGGACTCCAGGTCCCGTTTACAGTTCTCCCCTCGAACCACCCCCCTCAACCCCAGAGGGAGTCATCTGTTGTGACCACTTTCCTGCACGAAAATTAAGAGCCCTGCACATCTCCATGCCATTAAAGCTGTTGTGCAGGCCACAGAAACCCTCACCTTGTGAGAGTCTTGGCAGCATGGTTCCAAACAGTAAGAAGCCACCCACCGCCGTTTTCCCCTCATATAAAAGCATTCCACTGGAACCACTGCCAGGGCTGAGGCCATCTGACCTAACAGCCATTGACTTTAAGGGCTGAACTTCCCTCTGTGAGAAAGGGCAAAATAGTATCTGAGGGCTTGTAACCTTTCCCCTGTTCCCCTGCCTCACTCTGGATAAAAAGGATATAAAGGAGATGGATAAGAACATTCTTTTCTTGTTTTATTTTAAAACCTAGGTTTACCAAGTCTTCTGTGTCATTTAATGGTGAATTCAGGTACGGAAACTAGACATGTGAAAACATCTTCCTGCATTTGGTATCATTGTTATCCTTGACCATCGAAACATAGGAGTATACATCAACTTTTCTGTGGTATCATGTTTGGTTCAGTAGCTATGATGTAAAATACATAATTACCTTATGGCAGAATGTGGCCACCATTGCTGCCACACATTTTTGTGATTGCTCCATCTCTGAAAATATTCAGGGCCCCAAACTGTGAACAATGCACCTCACATTTGTCACATGTCATCTGGACTATGAGTTACTTTGTGTGATCTGCCCCTTTGTGGGGGGAGGCCACAATAAGCCAGTCATTGATGTACATGGCTACTCGAGTGTACACATTCTCAGCAGGCCAACAACCACCTTGTTGCATTTCACAAACACTCTTGGGCTTAATTAGAGACCAACGGAAGGACTACATACTCGTAACCTATCCCTTGTAAGGCAAATCTGAGATATTTCCTGTCTAGAAGATATATTGTGATTGGAAAATAAGTGTTGATTGATGTCTATTGAGGTGAACTAATTGCCTCTTCTTCCTCCTCACCACTTAAGAAAAGGCTGGGGATGGTTGGTCAGACCGGGTCCCTTCCCAAGGGAGACCCTTTCATTCCAACAGAGGCATGATGCAGAGACCATGTTTCTACATATCCTTGCAGTCAAGCATGGAGCCACCAGCCACAGAGTACTTCTCTCACCACGTCTTGTTATGCCGAGAGACAGAAAATTCCTCCAGCAATTCTGGAAAAATCGTTCTTGCTCATCCTCCTCACTAGGGCAGCCTTTTCCTGTCATAACAGGACCTTTTGGCTTAGCACTGGTGTGTTTGCACACACCCTGCAAGTTCAAGTCCAATATGGGGGAAGACAGGTCGTCCTCACCTGCTGAAGCTGCTATTGGGGGATGAGGTTTAGCAACTCTGCCTGAAAGGGCAAGTAAGGAGTCGTCGTCACCCTCATCTGAAATGAGCAGACCATCCGAATTATCATCTACCATTACATCGAGACAATCCACCAAGCCCGTAGCTAAGTCAGGACCAGCTAAGTCTTGAGGTAGTTTGTTGCTGAGATCAAGTTGATCCCCCAGCTAGGTAACATTGCCATCCAACTTGGAGGAACATCGAATCAGCCAGCTCCATTGGCCCCTGTGCCGTGACAGTGGAATTCATAAATGTTTCACCACCAGACAAATTCATCCGACGAGCAAGTCAGCGACGGAGCACTTTGAGGGAGAACTGGCTACAATGTGAGCTCTGCTCCGTGGACTCAAAGGCAGCATGGGCATGTATCAGGCCAAGGCACAGTTTCAGAAGCAGTATCCCTACTTGAAATGTAATTCCCACAAGGGCAGGCTTGTGCCAGTGTTTTCTTCTCTGCTTTCATGAAAAGGCGTAGACCAACTGGGTGTGTTGCAATTTTCCAGCTGGATTAACGTTATTCTGCAGAGTGTTGCTACTCCGTACTGTGTTAGAAGTTAGCCACACCTAGCTGTTTGGGAAAGTACTTTGGTACTTTATTTTGGTGGGGTATTGCTTCCGGGGAGTGTTGCCAATGAGTTTTGGCTAGCTGCTGAAAGTTTTTTATACTACCACAGTTAGAAACTACTGTTTTTGTGACAGGCTACTATGAGCGTTAGCTCTTGACAAACTATCTGCTCCGGGGACAGTGCATCTGCTGACCGAGTTTTCACTTGTGTTGATGGACAGTCTAGCTGGGTCTCGGAAAGGTAGTTGGCTCAAGAGAGGTTTGAAACTTCTGCTTGTAGAGAGAAGCCTTTTTTCAATGACAGGCAGTGCAGTGTCAAGTTGAAAAGGATTTCTATTTCGCTTTAATCGTCACACTGAATCATTCCATGACTCATCTGTTAAAAAATAAAAATGTTTATTCAATTGTTTAATTGTGTGGAGAAGCAGCACGTAACGGCAACAGCAAGTGGAGCATTGTAATGCTGTAAACCGTACCAGCAGCAAGACCTATTTTATCCACCTAAAATAAGTCACCTAGAAAATATATATCCGTTTCAGTGTATGCTATATTTTGAACATTTTTGGTGCTTTATATTGCCGCCAAACAGCCTTTTCCTTTGATACTACATTCAGCTTGTGAGTAGGAATAAGGATGTTGTACAGTTGAGGGACGTTGTATGGTTGAGGGAATGTAGTGCCAAAGGAAAAGGCTGCAACGAAAAGTGTAAATCACCAATCAAGTTGACTAATAACAAACAAATAAACAGCTGATGTCAAAAAAAAAAGGGTTAGGTCTACATTTATTTAAAAATGCACTACTATGGCTCTGATGCAGCCCCTTTCTTTGTGTAGCCAAGCCCCTGTGGTTGCTCACTGTCCCACCCACACCACTATCTGATTGACTACATGTCAAAAAATGGTAATATCAACACTGAAGACTGCCCTGTCAAAGAGACTGAGCTGTGGAGAGAGGGGGACCTGTGTGTCAAAGAGATAGAAGCAAATATTGTCGAAGTTGCAATAAAAACAGGCTTTCACTCAGTGGATACAAAAGAGTTAAACATGCATCCATCTTAACTTTTCATTGCAACTCTGCATTATCATTCAGGGGAACTCAGTGCAGGATTTAAATAAGTTATTTATAAAGACAAAAACTGCTGTTTGCATATAGAAAATATCTATTTTATTATTTTCTGCATATATAAAGCAAATTCAACCAATTATAAGGAAAAGATTAGCAGAGGTGTTGCCTGATGTCTTGCAAGCGATACAAATGTTCCATTTGTTAGTTCAGTGCAAGGTTTCAATAAGTTATTTAAGAGTGGAGAAAAAGAGATTTGCACCCATAACTCCATAACCATGTTTTAAGATCACCAGATCTAGGATCCACATCAAGTTGTATTCACTCACGGATACCAACAACCTAAATATGCCTCACTTTTTCATCAAGATCCATGCATTATTCCCTGAGAGAAAAACACAAATGTTGAAAGATATCTGCAAAAACTCCTGGATCCGTCCCTTTATCCAGATCCCCACCAAAAGTTAATGAGGTCTATTTTGGACCGAGCCCAATCATCCCTCCAAGTTTCATGGAAATCCGTTTAGTAGTTTTTGTGTTTTCCTTCCAACAACCAACCAACCAACCAACAAGCAGACCTGTGTGAAAACATAATCTAAACCAAAACATATTGTTACCCTCTAAAGAGGTTAACATAAAGCAGTCAAAATATTTTAGAAATTTTTCAAATTTGACGGGACCATATGTCATATCTCCCCAGCTAAGTGTTTCTCTCTTATTTTGTGCTTCCTGTATTTTATTTTGTTACTCACCTTGTTGTCTCTGTTCTAGGTCCGTCACTTCCTGCCCCTGTGTCCTTCCCTCCTGTGTGATAACCTACCTCGCCCTGATGTGTTTCACCTGTGGCTCATTGTCTCACCTCCTTGTGTTCTTAAGTAGTCTGTCTCCCCACCTTCTGTGCCAGTTCGTCTTAGCTTGTCTAACGCTCCAGCGATTTTCCTAGTGTTTTTTGGTTACCTGACGTATTGCCCGTTTTCTTTGACCCTGCCTCTGCCTGGCCCCTTTGGATTTGTTTGCCTGTCTTGGACTGATAGGCGGCATGGGCTCTGGTGCGACTTCGGCAGGGAGGACGGCGGGTTTCTGATTATGCCATTGAGTTCCGGACCCTGGTGGTGGAGAGCGGCTGGAATCAGGAAGCCCTGTCCTGTCACAAGGATCAACTCACCCCACTTGACCTGCCTGCAGACTTGAACTCTCTCATCGCCTTGGCCATTAAAATAGGCAAGCGTCTGTTTGAGAGGGAAGGGGATTGCCGCAGATTGACATATTCTCCGCCCTGCCAATACCTCTCCTTCAAAAACTGTAGTAACCCCAGTGTTTATTGACTCAGGCTCAGATGCTAATTTCATGGACTTTTCTCTTGCTAGTTCTCTCGAGCTTAAGACTTATCGGCTCCAGAGACCCATAGAGGCCTTCGCACTGGACGGCAGACTTATCTGTAAGGTCGCCCATCACACTCAGTCACTCCTCCTCTCCTTTCCAGACTCCCACACAGAGATAATTAGTTTTCATGTATTCAAGGCTCCTCAGCACTCACTAGCCTTAGGTCACCCCTGGCTCTCCTCACATAACCCACACATAGACTTGAACACTAGTCAAGTGCTACCTTGGGGTAAAGACTGTGTGGGAAATTGTTTTCCCACCCCCAAGGCTCTGACCCCCTCAGATGACTCCAATTATCCCGACCTCCCCAAAGTTCCCTCCTGTTACCACCAGCTAAAGGAGGTGTTCAATAAGGCCTGAGCTCTTTCCCTTCTCCACATCACCCTTATGACTGTGCTACTGAGCTCCTTCCAGGAGCTTCTCCGCCTAAGGGGAGGCTATACTTCCTGTTCGGAACAGAAACCTTGGTCATGAGGAGGTACATCGAGGAATCCCTCGATAAAATAAATCTCTACAGCCCTGTATCGATTGGGGATGAGTGCACGTTGCACTAGAGGAGTGGCTGGAGGGAGCACAGAGTCCTTTTCTCGTATGGACAGATCACAAGAACCTAGAGTACTTGAAGAAGGCCAAGAGACTTAATGCTCGACAAGCAGGGTGGGCCCTTTTCCTTCCCTCGCCGTCCTGGCTCCAAGCACACTAAACCTGATGCTCTGTCTCGTCTGTTTTCAGCAGAGAGTAACAATCATTCTGACACCATTACTCTCCCTCTGTCCTGTGTAGTTGGGGCTGTTTCCTGGGGAATAGAAGACCAGGTTTTGCAGGCAAATGTTAATAATCCAAGACAAAGATTTTGGTGGCCCGCCATGGAAAGAGACATCACGGACTACGTAACTGCCTGCCGTGTATGTGCATGGTGCAAGAACTCCCGTCGCCCCATGTAACGACGGACTGCCTTTACGTTACGGGATTCTGATTAATTGGAGAGTGTGTATATGTAGGTATGTGGGTACATAGGAGGTGAAATCAGACGCCCACACAGCTAATTTTAAATTGTTTATTGATATATTATAGTGAGTGCGGGATCAGCTGTTTACTTTTGCCATCAAGGTTCACCTGTGAGAAGAGAAAGCCAGTGATCAGCAAGGCACTGTTGCAGTATGTGGGAAGTTAAAAGATCTTTTAGGCAAACTGATTGTGTGTAATTATGTGAAGCATAAACTTAGCTCTGCCGCGTCCTCCCAGGGTGTGTCCCAGGGGTGTGGACACCTTTTATTAGTTCCGCTTGGTTGAGCGGGAGGAACCAAGTGGGGAGTAAGTAGAGGGGAGTTTAATTGCTGGGTTTAAATGTAAATATATGTAAGTTAATATGGTTATTTATTTAGGTGATTTTCGTGGGTTTATATTTATTGTATTTATTTTAGGTAGGTAAGTTTAGGTAAATATTTGTTTATTTAGTGTATGTTTAGGTGGGTGTGTAAAATAAAATGGTACGTGCCAATTAGGGAAAAGAGGTGGTGGGGTATTTAAGCGGGTAATTTGGAGGAGGATGAGGTTGGGTTAGGATGTTGATAAACATGAGATGCTGAACCTAAAATAAAGAAAATACCACGGGCTGAACAGCGTCTGTCTGAGTCTCCTCATTTGGTCGCCTCGGGCAACTTGACACCCTGGTCCGACATTTCTGTTGACTTTGTCACTGCACTCCCACCTACAGAGGGTAAGACAACCATTCTCACAGTCGTAGACTGTTTCTCTAAAATGGTTTACTATATTCCCCTGCCAAAATTAGCCTCAGCCAAGGAGACGGCTGAGGTAATGCTGCAACACATGTTTCATTTCCATGGTCTGTCTAAAGATATTGTCTCTGACCGGGGCCCCCAGTTTGTGGCACAGTTCTGGCAGACCTTTTGTTCACTCCTGAGAGCCATGGCCAGCCTGTCCTCAGGTTATCACCTACAGTCCAACGGTTAGACAGAACATTTAAACCAAGTCCTGGAGACCAGCCTTCGTTGCCTCGCCACCCAGAACCCCGGCTCCTGGAGTAAACAACTAATCTGGGCAGAATATGCCCACAACTCCCTCCCTAGCTCCTCCTCTGGTTTTTCACCTTTCCACTGTGTCTACTGCTACCAGCTTCTTATTCCCTGCCCTGGAAAAGGAGGTCAACATCCCATCAGCCCTTGCCCTGGTCTGCCGCTGCCGCCGAACATGAGACATCGCCAGACGCTCTGTACTGCGCCACTCAGACCAGTATAAGGCAACGCTCGAAGGGACCCAGTTATCAGGAAAGACAAAGAGTGTGGCTTTCTACAAGAAACCTGCCCCTCCGTGTGGAAGCCAGGAAGCTTGCCCCCAGGTTTGTGGGACCATTTCGTAGCTCAAAAGTTATTAACCCTGTTGCTGTGAAGCTTAGACTCCCCAGGACCATAAGGGTACACCCACAATTCTACATCAGCCAGGCGAAACCCTCCTGAGAATGTGCTTTGGTCCCTGCCTCCAGACCGCCGCCTCCCCCCGGTTTGTGGATGGAGGTCCTGTCTTCATTGTACGCAAGCTTTTGGCTGTTCGCCGACGGGGACGTGGTCTCCAGTACCTGGTCGACTGGGAGGGCTACAGCCTGGAGGAACGCTCCTGGGTGCCTACCAGGTACATCATGGACCCTGACCTTATCCGGGACTTCCACGGTGAGCATCCAGGGGAGCCTAGGCCACCAGGTGTCAGCTGTTGAGGGGGGGTGGTGGGGGGGTGGGTACTGTCATATCTCCCCAGCCAAGTGTTTCTCTCTTATTTTGTCAGTTTCTGTCTGGTGCTTCCTGTATTTTATTTTGTTACTCACCTTGTTGTCTCTGTTCTAGGTCCATCACTTCCTGCCCCTGTGATTACCTGCCCCGCACTGATGTGTTTCACCTGTGTTTCATTGTCTCACCTCATTGTGTTCTTAAGTAGTCTATCTCCCCCACCTTCTGTTCCAGTTTGTCTTAGCTTGTTTAATGTTCCAGCGATTTTCCTAGGGTGTTTTTTGGTTACCTGACGTCTTGCCCATTTTCTTCGACCCTGCCTCTGCCTGACCCCTTTGGATTTGTTTGCCTGTCTTGGACTGATTACCCGTGTACCAAAACCTTTTTGGATTAAACTTCTTCTCTGAGATCTGTGTCCTGCATTTTGGGTCCACCCTCTGTTCGGTCATGACACCATACAATATACATCTAAGGGAATGATTAATAAGAGAGGAAGTTTAAATGTGTCCATCCCTCCTTATAAGTTAAATGTTTTAGTGCTCTTATATCCATGTAAATAGCTCAGTCAGTAACTAAAATAATTAGTTTCTCCTTAATTTCTTTTCAGGTTTTTTTAACCCCAGTGTATGGATGACATTTATATATATGTATAAAATTCACAGATATATTAAAACCTTACTCTGTAGATAGACTTTTGTGCCCACTGTGTGAACTTTAATCACAAGTGAAGCGTTGGCAGTATTTACTTTCTCCTGCTGCTTTTATCCAGAAATGCAGATTTATAAATGCCTCAGCCATCTCCCTCTTCCCTCACTGTCTTCAGTTTGCTGTGGGAGGAGCATGTGCGTTGGTGCAGTGTTTGATTAGCAAGACTCTCTAGGGATGTGTGTGATTGTGTGTGTGTGTCTGTGTGACAGTGTGGCCACGTGTAGCTTCTAATGAGCCCCAGTGGTGGCCCTCCAGTGGGCTTGCCTATTGATCATTAGCCTGCTGTCCATACTCTAATTTCCAACAAAAAGAAGTGCCAGTTGCAACGAGAGGCAGGTCAGATTGCCTGTTACTGGGAATGTGTGTGTGTGTGTGTGTGTGTGTGGGTGATGTTACATTTATCTTGGTGTTCAGAGTGTGTAGTCATGTGTGGTACAGCAAGGTTTGATGTGTGTACATGTGTCGCAAGGCAGCAGGTTGCCTCTCCTTATTATGATGTTTAAACTCAGAAAGCCATTGGTTTGTTGGACTAACAGTGACCTTTATTTGAAAGAAAAAAAAAACTAAACACAGCTGCTTAATATTGTTTATATGACAGAATACATTTTTGTTAAAGTTCATTTTTGGAGCTGTTTCAGGTGAACAACCATGTGTTTATCTGCTGCCCAGCATATAATAAGTTAGTTTGTAGTACACATATTGCTGTCCAAAGAGAACTATTCATTTCAAATGTGTAGATATTGAACTTTTCATGGTTGGTTGGTTTGAGAAAGATTTCCTCATTCTTGAAAATGCATTGTCACACAAACAAGGCTGTTGTCCATAGCTCATACAAACTTGACACTTTGGAGATGCAGTTTTTCATCAGTGGTGTCCTATACTACTGCATAGACTGTATCCTATGTACACTATATTGTACTATATATAGCAAAGTAATACTATGTGCAAGATATAACAAAACAATTTAATTAAGAATATTTCAGTTATTTCACGTAACAAATCATGTACTCTTCCTTGTGCAGTGATGAGATCATCCCTCAGAGACTGATCAGGGGATCAAATCCTTGGGTCTTCAGACAGGTGATAATACTACAATAAGGTGTAGGTTTGGATATATTTCAAGTCAAATGAATATGATACTCAAATGCCCAATACACCATCGTACCTAAATGGCTTAATAGGTTGATTGCCATTGACTCCAAAAATGAAATACACTGCCCAGCTTTAATATTTTGTTGAACCTGCTTTACCTTTGATTGCGGTATGCATTCACTGCGGCATTGTTTTGGTAAGCTTATGCAATATCACAACATTTATATCTACCCAGAGCATACATTTTTTGAGAAGATCTTGTACTGATGATGGGAGAGTTGTAGTACTGTGTAAAGTCTTCTCCAGCACATCCCAAAGATTCTAATTGGGGTTAAAGTGATAGTTTGTTTTTTTTGAAGTGAGATCATATAAAGTCGGTCTGTTCTCTACTGTAATTGCCAATCAGCGCAGCCTCAGCCTCAACCTCCGTATCCCTATGCCTATTGCGTAGGGATACGTTCTGCGGTCTGTGTCTGAAATTGTTAAGTTTCGTTTTTATCGAAAGTAAACAGAGTTGCGTGCATCAACCTCCCACCATTCGCAGATCACTTGTTGTGCTAATGCGTAGGGATATGGAGGTTCTACGGTTGAGAAAATGTAGTGCCAAAAGAAAGGGCGGTCTGACGGCAATGTAAAGTGGTGTTAATTTTCTCTATACAACGTACACTTGAACTGATATAGAATTTTTTAGGTGGGCCTTGTTTTAGGTGGCTAAAATTCGCTTTTCATCTGGACTCCGTTCACTGCAGTACAAAGCTGAGCATCTGGGCTGGAGAGGCTCTCTACTTCTCCAAACTGAGGCTGCGCTGATCGGCAATTACAGCAGGGAACAGACCGACTATAGATATGTACTTTATATGACCCCAAAAACCCCAAAACCCGAACTATCCCTTTAAGGTCTCGACTCCGTGGTTGCCAATTGCTTGTGTGAAAATAATGTCTCATGCTCCCTGAATTATTCTTTCACAATTTGAGCCTGATGAATCATGGCATTATTATTCTAGAATATGCCCATGTAATCAGGGAAGAAAAAAATCCATTGATGGAAAATGGACCTGAGTAACATCTGTTTACTTGGTTAATCCAGGTGGTGAATCTTTTTGCATGTGTGTTTCACCATTCCTATAACAACATGAACGTTGCAGTGTAACAGCAACAGGCATGCCTGACCTTCTGCATACAGTCACAGTTTGGTGAGGTTTAAAATGTCTTAAAACGATGACGTCTTTGTTATGTATTTTGTTGAGTTATGTACTTAAATTATCCCAAATGGTTCAGAGAATATTCAAACCCATGGAAACCACAAGTTTACTCAAAGTGATGGTTTCATTAAGTGACGGTCATCACATATGGGGCATATGACATTTGTGCTTATTCGCCTTACTCATGCAGTGTTTATCATCAGCCAACATTAGCCAGCAGCAGCACACTGGCTGTCTGTGTTTAAATTCAGGTAAACTCTCACTATTTGGCACTCACCAGAGACTGATTCACTGTCTTCTTTTCCCTTCTCCTCTCCTCTGTAACTTTACTTTAATGAATTTAAGTACATTTCCCATCCAGCTTCAGTCGGCAGTCAACATTACAGTAACATGACATAAACACAGTCAACAGAGGTCTCCTCGGCACTTTCTTTTCACTTTTTCATCATAAATGTTAAATAATAATTAAATGAATAATAAAATAATCTGAGAGCTTTCTTTCCATCAGTAAACAGCCCCCTAGTGGCAGAAATTACATATTGTGTGTTTAAGTTACATTATTTACATGACTAAATGTGACTAAAAACTACATTATTAAGTTACATGAATTCACTATTGACCTTTCTTTCAAACTGGACATGAACAGTTCTGTTCTAGTTTAACCTGACTGTAGGAGTGTGATGTCTTCAAGAGGCGACATTGTTGTTGTTACAGAGTTCGCGGGTGAGAGAAGTGAATAAACGGAGTGTGTTGGTTAGCTGCAAAGAGTACATGTTCTTGAGTTTTTGTCAGCAAAGAAAGAGTGACTTTAGAAGCACTTTACACTTTAGAACGCTACATCACCATCCAAACCTGTCCTCTTTCTGCAAACTTTGTCAATCAATGTTGTGAGGTTGTAGCCTAATGAGAAATGTAATAGGATTTCTAATAAGCTGCTTTCATAGTCGATCTACACCGATCAGGTGTAACATTATGATCACCTGCCTAATATTGTGTTGGTCCCACTTTTGCTGCCAAAGCAGCCCTGACCCGTCAAGGCATGGACTCCACTAGACCCCTGAAGGTGTGCTGTGGTATCTGGCACCAAGATGTTAGCAGCAGATCCTTTAAGTCCTGTAAGTTGCGAGGTGGGAGCTCCATGGATCGGACTTGTTTGTCCAGTACATCCCACAGATGCTCCATTGGCTTGAGACCTCTGTGCTCCTCAAACCATTTTTGCTTTGTGGCATGGCGCATTATCCATATTATGCAGCCCCATATGCAACAAACTGCGATGCACTGTGTATTCTGACACCTTTCTATCAGAACTAGGATTCATTTCTTCAGCAATTTGAGCAACAGTAGCTTGTCTGTTGGATCGGAGCACACAGGCCAGCCTTTGTTCCCCACGTGCTTCAATGAGCCTTGGCTGCCCATGAGCCTGTTGCCATTCACCACTGTTCCTTCCTTGGACCACTTTTGATAAATACTGACTACTGCAGACCGGGAACACCTCACAAGAGCTGCAGTTTTGGAGATGCTTTGACCCAGTCGTCTAGCCATCACAATTTGGCCCTTGTCAAACTTGCTCAAATCCTTACACTTGCCCATTTTTCCTGCTTCTAACACATCAACTTTGAGGACATGTTCACTTGCTGCCTAATATATCCCACCCACTAAGAGGAGCCTTGATGAAGAGATAATCAGTGTTACTCACTTCACCTGTCAGTGGTTGTAACGTTATGCCTGATTGGTGTATATGGTCATTCTAATGATGCGCTGCAAATGCAACATGTATGTTGAATGTTGACTTTCTGGTCCCTTTTTAGCATTCATGCTGATGGCCTGAGGAGTCTTTGGTCATCAGCTGTTAGCATAGCAATGCTAACTTATAAGCCGACGTACGCAATACTCTGTTTGCTTTCCATCGCTGCTCCGTTGGTCCTCCCTCCACCACAACCTCAGGGTTATTCAACGCCTGGCTCCTTTGTTGCTCTCCTCAGCTTCTGTGGTCTCTCCCGGCTCGCGGCGATGTTGGATGGTCGCTGCTCCGCCATTGCTGGCGGGGTCTTCAGGTGTTCAGCGCAAGAGCTCCTGGATATCACGACTAGGGCTTTACCACAAGTGTTTGGACTCAATAGCACGACAGACAAGGATGTAGGCAAGGCAATAGTCTTTACTTGAGTAGGAGAGCAAGTACACATAAACCGTCAGAGCCGGCAAACAAATCCGACAGGGGTCAGGCAGGGCAAAGAGTTCGGTAGACAGGTAGACAGTCAGCGGAGGCTGGGACCAATGGGCTCTCCCTCACTGGCTTGACTGGCTTGAGGCCACGTGAAATGTAGGGTGTACCCTCAAAGACCTGGGAAGCTTGAGCCAAACAGCTGCCGGATTAATCACCTTGGAGACAGAGAATGGGCCCACGAAGCGAGGAGCCAACTTCCGTGATTCTACCCTCAAGGGGAGGTCCTTAGATGACAACCACACCATTTGCCCCGGCCTGTAGGAAGGGGCAGAGCTTCTCCAGCGATCTGCTGCCCTCTTGGACCTGCCGGAACTCCGAAGCAGAACATGACAGGCCACAGTCCAGATCCTGCGGCAACGACGAATGAGGGCCTGGGCTGACGGGACGTTGACCTCCTCCTCCAGGACTGGAAACAACGGCGGCTGGTAACCACAAGCACACTGGAAGGCAGATAGACCAGAGGAAGAACAGGGTAGAGTGTTGTGGGCATACTCTACCCAGATGAGATGTTTGCGCCACGTAGCTGGATTCTGCAAAACCAGACAGCGAAGGCCGGTCTCCAGCTCCTGATTTAGGCGTTCAGTCTGTCCATTGGACTGAGGGTGGCACCCAGATGTGAGGCTGACTGTGGCGCCCAGGCGAGAACAAAAGGCTTTCCAGAAGCGGGAGGCAAACTGCGGACCCCGGTCCGACACCACATCTTTCGGGAACCCATGTAGTCGAAAAACCCGCCATTTTCTTAGCGGAGGGTAGCTTAGGCAGAGGGATTTTAGAAAATCTATCCACGACAGTAAGAATGGTGGCGTTACCTTTCGAGGGAGGCAATCCTGTGACAAAGTCCAGGGAGATGTCTGATCAGGGGCGGTGAGGCACTGGGAGAGGGCATAGGAGCCCTGCTGGGGGATGTTGAGACACCTTGTTCCTGGCGCACACATGACAGATGGCCACATATTCCCCCACTTCCTTTTCCATAGCAGGCCACCAGAATCGTTGTTTAATCACGAAACAGGTTCTCTTGATTCCCGGATGACAGGACAGGAGGGAGGTGTGTGCCCAGTGGATCACCTGTGAGCGGAGCGGGACAGGAACAAACAACCGATTCTGGGGGCAAACATCAGGAACAACAGAGTTAATATTAGCTTGTCTGACCCTCTCCTCGATTTCCCAGGTGACTGCCCCAGCCGTGCAGGAAGGAGGCAGGATACAGCTGGGGACTTTAGGACATGAGTCTGGATCAAACAGGCGAGACAGAGCATCTGGTTTGACATTCTTGGATCCGGTCGGTAAGACAAGGAAAAGTCAAATCGATTAAAGAAAAGCACCCATCTGGCTTGTCTGGAATTGAGACGCTTCGCGGACCGAATATACTCAAGGTTCTTGTGATCCGTCCATACCAGAAACGGTAGTTTAGCTCCCTCCAGCCAGTGCCGCCATTCCTCTAATGCTACCTTAACTGCCAGGAGTTCTCAATTGCCTACTTTGTAGTTTTGTTCTGCAGGCGAGAGTCTCCTGGACAGGAAGGCGCAGGGGTGCAACTTGTTGTCCAGCTGAGAGAGAACCGCCCCGATGCCCAGATCTGAAGCATCCACCTACACCACAAATTGAAGACTGATGTCAGGTAGTGTGAGGATGGGTGCCGTGGTGATGCTCTCTCTCAGTTTCCTAAACGCAAGGTCTGCCTGGGGGTTCCACTGAAACGGGACCTGAGGAGAGGTTAAAGCATGTAGAGGAGCAGCAATCGTACTAAAATTGCGAATAAATAAATTAGCAAATCCCAGGAAGCATTGGACCAACTTGCGGCTAGTGGGAGTGGGCCAATCCGCCACCGCACTGACCTCGGCCGGGTCCATCTGGATGCTGTCTCCTGACACCACAAAACCCAGAAACGACACAGT
>OMLP01044767.1:0-37751 GCA_900302685.1 Spondyliosoma cantharus
CAATGAGTGATAAACAGGTTATTCAACCTTTTATTCATCATCTGAAATCTTTTACAGCAAAACTAAACATCTTTCTTTTTTATCAAAAATGATTTAAAAAAAAAATAATAATAATAATAATTAGAGCAGCTCTACATCAGATTCCTGAGTGGTCCACAACCCCTTATTTTGTAAATGGTAGAAAATAAATAAACAAGCTTTAACAAAACAATATTAAAATAAATAAATAAAATAAGAGCAGCCCTAAAGCATTCGTCGTACTGAGCTGTGTGGTACCGACGTAACTGATTAGTTGTGTTACCTCTCGTTGTGTCAACAGATGCAAGGCACTGTCGACACAGAACACGTGTTTGGTCAATATCATCCTTCTTGTAGCTGAAATAATTCCAGTTAACTGACGTTGCTTTTTTTCTCGTCCTCGTCGTTTCGTTTTCGGCATTTTCTCTTGTTCCTTGCTCATTTTTCAATGTTGTTACCAGCAGCGACTTGCTCCATGTGCAGGGGCGTGGTCTGCTTCGGCACACTGAATGTGATTGAGGGATCGCTGCGCATGCAGCCTCTGCATGCACAGTGTGTGTCAGGTACACTTGAAATTAGATGAGTTCATTTGCCTCCTATATTGCAGGCCCTGCGATGTGAATATTGCGCACACGTACATCGCGATGACGATGCTCAAACGATATATAGTACAGCTCTAGTTCAAAGAAAATCAAAACCAAGATTAAGAGAAATAATAACAGAAATCTCCCAGTCCTTTAGGATCCTCCGAACTGCATGATAACACAACTGTGTGTAACGTTGACATGGCTTTTTCTAACCATATATTGATGATGACGTCACAGAAAACAATCTATGTACAGTTATTAAGGTACCAGAGTCAAAGTGTCTTTATTTTAATGGAAACAAAAGATCATCATTTGTGTGTTTGTGTGCATGTGTGTCTGTAGAGACTCATTTCAATTTCTGTGTGATTTGGTGCCAGGTTTTGGATGACCCCAGCGAGGACCATCTGTACATGGGTACGTTGTGGCCCGACAGTGAGCCCTCAGAACATCACACACACGAGTCACAGAGTCATGCATAAAATATTTTTTTTGTAGTTTGTTTCTTGGTAGCTGAAAATGTTTCACTAACCGTTTCTGTGTTTTCTATCACAGTGTTTGAGCTGGTCAAGCAAGGGTAAGCTACCCTTATTTTGTAGTAATGGTTGCAACACTGTAATGAGCTTGATAGCATTAATTATGATTGCTAATTGTGTGTGTGTGTGTGTGTGTGTGTGTGTGTGTGTGTGCGCATGTCCATATATTCAGGGCTGTGATGGAGGTGCCGACAGCTAAAGCTTTCAGCGAGGACCAGTCACGCTTCTACTTCCAAGATCTGCTCAGGGGAATCGAGTATTGTGAGTGTCTCCCAAACCTCCTGTCACTCTTCCACTCAGCTTGTGACTGATAATGGGCTCATTAGGGTTGTGATTTCTCACACATCTGGGTACAATGTGATTTAAAGCCCATTCAGTCTTTCCGAAGTGAATGTTAACGTTTGAAATTAAAACGTTATTCTTTACTTTATTATTATCATCCATAGTTTTTGATAAAATGATTAGCTTTCAAAGTACTTTTACCTCCAAACTGTGCTTAACTGAAGTTCTTCAGTACATTCATTAAAGATTTATGACATATATCGGTCCATTAATTTATTGCCATCAATGGCAATGGGAAATTTATCATATCGGCTGTCAGCCATTATTTTTGTGGCCAATAATTAGAGCCAATAATACAAAGCCAAATGGCTTTCATTGAAGTGCTACACTTACAAACTCTAATACAGTAGATGGTTGTATGGACCTTTAAACTGCTATGCTCGTATCCCTCTCCTTGTAGGCCTACTTTGTCAGTACATCTCACAGTAACCAACCCCAAATAATTACTGTACAAAAAGCCTCCTTTTTCGTCCTGTCTCTGCCCGTTAGTCATCAGGTGTGACATTTTTCCCATTTGCAGTCTAATGATATGAACAACGTAGATAATCAGTTATCAGTCCCAGTTATTTCTTTGTGAGCTCTTTGCGTCTTATTTCCCACATGGGCCATGATGATGCGCTAATGATACAGGATGACAAGCTGTCATAACAATGAGTTACCTGTCAGTCTGTGTGACTTCATGTTTACTCCTCTTGGTTAGCTTGTAAAAAGTCGTCTTGAACAAGAAGCAGAACTAAAATGCAACAAAGTATCATTTTATTCCCTTGCAGAGATACAGAGATAAAGGTCTGTTATATACAGAGTTGTTAATGTCTAAATCGTGGTATCGAGATGAAGGTCCTTTGGGTCTAGATCTGGCCTTTTCCTACAATTCTTCCAAGCCATGTGCACAAAGTCCTTCATTTGTGCTTTTCTTGTCTCGAGCCACCCACAAGGCTCATTTCACATCATCGCTGTGGCTCTTAATGCATTTCAGCACAGGAGAAGTGCTTTTGCACAAAGTGTCGTCTAGGAGACTAATGCTGAGGGAAAGAGAGGGAGGTCTCTGCACCAGGGACACTAAGACAGCCTGAGCCTTCATTTATTTCTCCTTGTACATAATCGTAATCATATTCACAATGCAGTTTTGGTTAAAAGTATGACACAGTACATTTTTCTTTGTCTACTCAGAAGGTGAACATTATTATTTTAAGCCCTTCCAATCCAGACTGTAAGACAATATTCAGCATCTTCTGTCATTACCAGAATTCCTCAAATGGGATCTTGTTGCTAATTATTTGTACTATTTCAACAGTACATTACCAGAGGATCATCCACAGAGATGTCAAACCCTCTAACCTGTTGGTGGGAGAAGATGGACACATCAAGATAGCAGACTTCGGAGTCAGCAACCAGTTTGAGGGGGCTGATGCCCTCCTGACCAGCACAGTGGGAACACCTGCTTTCCTCGCCCCTGAAGCGCTCTCTGAGACCAGAAAGAACTTCTCTGGAAAGGTGGGGAGCAGTAAACTGAGCTGAAGTAGCGCCCTCTGGGGATGACTTTCAGAAATGCAAGAACCTGTGCTGATTCTTTTAATATTTATATAATATTTACTGTCCTAGTTTTCATATTTGTCTTGGAACCAAATACATATTTTGTGCACCACCATACACTGAAGAAACAGCGTTGTTACATAAAATCTTTATCATGTTTTTTTTATCATGTAGGCTTTGGATGTTTGGGCCATGGGAGTGACACTTTATTGCTTCGTCTTTGGAGTGGTAAGTGGTGCTTTAGCAAACATAGATAAAGAAAAATACAATGATTTTGTTGTTGTTGTTGTTTTAGAGATTCCCCTGTGTTCCATTGAAACTTACAACTTTCTTTCAATCACAGTGTCCATTTATGGATGAGCGCATTCTCAGTCTTCATCAGAAAATCAAGACTCAACCTGTGGAGTTACCTGAACAGTCAGTTCTGCTCTCCTCTAGCTTTCCGATGTCAAAAAGCTATCACTGACTGTTGTTGATATTTACATCAAATGGCTGCTTGCTAAAATGATACAATTATTAATTAGTATTAAATACACACGTGGCCACACATGTTATTTACAGCTGTGATTTTTTTTTCCGTCACAACAGTGCCGACATCTCAGATGATCTCAAAGATTTGTTGCTGAAAATGCTGGACAAGAATCCAGAGACTAGAATATCAATCCCACAGATTAAGGTAAACACTCTCTTGCAGATTGTCATTGCATTAGCAGAACATCAAAAAGAGAAGGTGCGACTGAGTGAAGAGAGACCAGTGAATCTAAAAGGAACTCATTCTTCCATCTGAACATGAAGCTGTCCTGTCCAGTGACTCCAGCTGTGGTGCAATACAGATCTTTGTGGTTGGAGTTAAAAATGTCTCCTAATGTTGAAATGCTGCTGTTTGTCATTTACAGATTTATGGCCAATCTGTTTAGCAACAGTCTTTATCTGTTCATTTAATTATAATTACATTGTTTATGAAGTCTCGATAATTTCTTGTTTAAGGATTGTAACTTCTATCCTTCTTCATACATTAGCTCCATAAAATATGTCTTTGAAATCACAATGAAATACAAAAAGAGCTCCTTTGTTCTCCTCATGTTTGCGTACAGGTGCACCCGTGGGTGACGAGGCATGGTGCTGAGCCTCTTCCTCCGGAGGATGACAACTGTTGTATGCTGATTGAGGTGACCGAGGAGGAGGTGGAGAACTCTGTTAAACACATCCCCAGTCTGGCTACAGTGGTGAGTTGATGAACTTTGTTTTTGTCTTTGAAAACAAACACACACATCACATCACTGAACATCACAGTCGTGCCCAAGTTTTGTTTTTGCCTGGATTGGTACCCTGAAAGCAGATGACTGTTACTGAGACTGAGAATGAGTGATTTGTCAGGAGCATTTCTCACTACTTCATGTTGAATTTCTTATTATTTTCAGTCACATCTCCCACTGCACACCACTACCACCTACTTGTATACCCTCTCTGCACTTTTCACTAGAACAGATGTGTGACTCACGTAGTTGTTTTAATTTATTTTCAATAATTGTAGTAGTAATGCTGAAAATTACATGAAAGCGTGGATGCATTTGAAGCCTGTCAGCCCTTGTTTTTTTGCTTGAACTTTTCTAAGTAGCAATTATGCACTTAAGCTGTAAAGACAGACACAACATTAATTATTATGAGAACACCTTCCTGAACACGGTTCAATTGTAGAAATGTGAAAATCCATTAGACCTCAAAATGAGTTTGCAACAGAACATATTTTCAAGTGAAAAGTTGTTGATAGTAAAAGTGAGGCTTTTTGTCTTTACATCGCTGAGCATATTGTTTGGTTTCGTGTATTATTGTTCACTTTTCTTTGTCAGATCTTGGTGAGAACTATGCTGAGGAAGCGCTCCTTTGGGAATCCCTTCGATTGGGCCCGTAAAGAGGAGCGCAGCAGCTTGGGTGCTCCGGGGCAAACGCTCACGTAAGGATTGTTTACAGACGCTAAACTATTTCTCAATCTCACTTAGAGCTGCTATTGGTCCTCTTAGTGCAGTGTAGCCAGATAATGTTTGACAAGCAGTTTTCTCAAGTATCTTGTTATTATTTTCTCTCCTCCCTCTCCTGCCCTGCAGGAAAGGCAGAGCAGGAAATGTGAGATACTGCTACATTCATTGTGGCCAAAGAAGGTAAACAACTGTAGGATAAGACTTGCCTGCTATAGTTCTGTTTAAGAGTATACTTTACAACCCCTGGCATGCTATAAGCAGCTGTATTTCTCAATATGGCTTTTATGGTCAAATACTCCTGAGCATCGATTTTGTAAACTAGCCGGTGCTATTTTAGGAGTGTTTGAACAAGCCATCTTCAGGAATTTTGTGCTCTAGAGTCTGTAGTACCTGCAAGATGAGTTACTGTGTATTTAATGTGTAAGGGTGATTTTAGAAAAGCATGTGGTGTGTAGTGCAGAAAATCCCAATTGGCTACTTAAAGCAAAATGTACATTTTTTAACCTTGAAATAAAGTAATTTAGATGGCTCAGTGTCTTGTAATAGACACTGTACACAATATCCAAAATCTAAGATGATATACAGTCTCATGTCATGATAACAATAATATATTCCAGTTTTATGAGACTTTGTCAAAGAGGTGTTGCTACAACTTGATATTGCTGTTTGATTTGCATTATGTTATTAAATGTTTAAAAATACAAAACTGTCACACTTAAAAACCTGTACTTTGAAAAAATAACTACAGTTGAATCTTTGCCTCAAATCTAGAATTTATGTCTAAACTCAGTTCATCATGAGCCAGAACATCCATTTATCTCGATAAGATGTTTCTCATTCCTCTGCATGATGCACTCTCCCCACATAAACCAAAGACATGCCTATAAATTGATATGTCTTTGTGTCTTTCCTTAATGCTTGCTGCCTGGCATCATGTAACAATTACATGGTTACTTTTAGTTCTTAAACATAGCTCAACGGCTACTTATTCCTTCCTCTGTTCACTGATACAGGGTTGACTGCAGCTTGAGAGTAGTGCTGTAACTAATGCTGTGTCTCTGGTGTGTTACTTAGGAAACAGGAGAGTGGTGATGGCATGAGGACTATGGACCTGCCCTACGTGGGAGAGGATGAGACTCTTTCCTGATGCAGAGGGTTGATTATGCACGCTGGCATCTGCCTGCCTGCAACAACACAGCACGACACCCCTTTACTCACAGTTTCATACTGGCGGCCTACACCTATGTACATTCCCCGGGAGGTGGACGACTGTGGCAGATGCAGAGAGGAGGGAAGAGATTAAGAACCTGAGGCACTTTGACAACATTTTTAAAGCTTTTTATTCCATACCCTCCTGTTGAACGGCTCAGTCTGTGGTTTTGAGACTTGAGTCTGCCACAAGGGAACATTTAAAGAGAAGATCCTCCCTGAACCTTGACCCTGTCTTCAGCTCTTATCGCCCAACCCACTCTCCTCCTCTTATCCTGCATGCATTTATAGTTAAGCATGCTTTGTCTCAGGCTTCAACTGTACAGTTACGTGTTTTATTGTAGTTTAGCCTCTTGTGTTTCTCCTCGTCTTTACTTGACACTTCTTTCAGGTACACAGGGCACGGGAACAGGCAATGGTTTACGGGGAGGGGATGTTTTATCTTCACCATGAGCTCGTCGTTCTTGACAATGATTGTCTGGTTCACTCCGCTACTTGCTTCAAAGTAACAGTGCCCAGTTTTGTAACATATTTTCAAATGAAAAATCTGTACAGTTTTCCCAAAATGAAAAAAGGGGAGTGAAAAAATGTTTACTTCATTGAATGCATGTGTTTACTTTCCCAATGCAAACACTATATAAGCTATTTATTGACATTTGCACGCTCATATACACGCTCGTTCAACTTATTTTTTTTTTTGTCGTATCACTGGCTCTTTATTAAGGCTAAAATCAATAGAAAGCTTTAAAAACAGTTGATATAGTGCTTTGTGAACAAACAAATTCATTATTACTGCATACAAAAAATGGGATTTTCTCCTTTTGCAAAGCTTTCAGTGATTCTTTTTTTTTAAGTGAACAATGATATGATTTTTTAATGTATTTTTTAAATTTACAGAGCTACAACAATCAGTAATGAGGGTACTGATATACCAGGTGCACATGAGAAAAAACAGAATGTGTTGGTGCAAATTATTCTGTAGCCAATGTCTGCGATGTTTGAAATAGTTTTTTTTAATAGTTTAAACTGCTGATCTGTTCTTTGGTTGTGTGTTGTGATATTGGATTTCACATGTTTCAACTGCATCACGTGTTCGTTTCACCTCTCAAAGCCGAGGTTTGTAAGTAGACTGAAAACAGAAAAAAAGGACTATCAAACCTTAAGTTAAAATCGTGAATGTTGTTACCTGTTTTCATTTGTTTTGTATTGTGAGAATCACCTATGTTGTTATTTTACAACCGCACAGTTTCACGACACCAAAAAACTTCAATTTATGTCTAATTTTGCAAAGTATAGTACGGTCAAAACTTAAAGAATACAAACCTTTAAACTGTAAATTCTTTATTGAGAGATTAGAGCTGGCTACCGGGGGACATTTTAAGATTGAAGCATGGTGCAGCTGCAAACTACGAATCTATGCATGACATATCTGTAGAGGTGTTGTCATCTTCGGTCGGAGGATTTCAAATCAAATCAATTCAAGTACTTTTTTTATTTATTGATGTGTTTCATTTTAGATGATCCCACAGTAGAAAATGAGTGTTTTTCCACTTGCGTTCCTTTTGTTTATTTGTTCTCATTTTCTCAAATATGTTGGTGTACGTGCTGTGTGAGTAAGTCACTTGATGTGTCTCTTAACGTAGAGTATCGACACAATATTAATTATAACATTTAATGCTTCCGCACACTAATTACTTCAGCACATAAGTGTTGAATGTATGATAAAGGGACTTTGGATTTTTTTTACTTACTACTTGCATGTCACTCTGAGCTGTATGTCTGTTTTTTAAGACTAGTACTATGCATATGATGTGTCTTTCTCTGTGTGGTGCAATGGAACACCCTGACAGATTGTCACGTACGCTGTGCACGCTCGGTTGCTGGGTGAGGAGGGTTGTATGTGGTTGACTGATTCTAATTTGTTTTTGCTCACTCAGACAGTACGTAATTAAGTTGTGCTCTCCACTGTGGAGTGCTGCAAATGGAGTTGGGCACTCTGGCTTTAAGATTTTCAGAACATTATAGTACTGTACTTTTGAGGGATGCTCTTTTTTTCTTTTACACTCAATGATGATAGCCAGTAATCTTATTATTTTTTGTCAGGAAACGAATTGCAGAAATGCCTCAGTTCCAGTCATAATGTTGTTATAACATGCTTTCTGCACATTTATGAGAGATTTTACATTCTGTCATGCTGTAGGTTGTTAAAGTCGATTGTAATCTAAGATAGAGTTTTTACATTGAGCAAAACAAGACAGCCACTTTCCCTTTGGTGAGAATATTTTGCCCTCCATGGCCAACGAGGATGAACTGAAGGATATTTTAGGTCTGAATGCAGGGTGAAAGTACAAGCCACAGTAAAGATGTAAGATAAATATTTTATACATATAATATTTAAACCTGTAGTTTGGTTGTATCGTTTTCTTTGTATTCTTTGTCTGAAGGGCCTGGCTAAGTTATTATTAACCTTCATTGTTTTTGCATTCTGTAATGTAAATTTATTTCTTGAAGAGCTTTGGGGGGCTCTTTTTCCCCTAAATGCATGCCAACATACTGAACACATACCACTGTATTGTCATAGCATGAGAGGTCCTTGACATCGACACAGGACTTTAAAATTAATTATTCTATACATGCTGTATCTCGTTCATCATTTGAATAAAATATTATTGCCTTTCTGCAATGTTGTTGGTCTGAATGTGTTTCAGCTTCACTTCCAGAAGGAGACCACTAGTGTGTGCTGTGCACCAGAACATTTCTGAGTCATTAGTGTACTCCTGAGAGCCTGAATATCACATTTTGTTCCTTTCTCGTGTATGTCGACAGCACATTTTCGACAGCTGCCATATTATTACAACTGCTCTGAAATGAATGCACCTAAACACACACCTCTTTCAGACTACAGACTAGTGGGGACATTTTCTTTAATATTTTCTAGTTAGTTAAAAACAAACACATTTATGAATCATTGTTTAAAACGGACAGTATTTAATGTGCTCAGTTCTGTATGTTTATTTGGGTAGTGTGGCTACATGATGAAACGACTGCATTTAAATGCAAAAGTTAAAGGGTAACTCCACCAATTTTACACATTAAAGTGAATGTACAGGTCTTGGGGAGTACTATAGCATATGTAATTTGTAAATATAAAACCTTTTATGGCTCCAGAGGCTGAATGTAATCTGATAAATGGCCTTCAGTGATGTCACTCAGTGGCTATGTTGCATTGTGGGTAATGTAAACACCAGGTTTTCAAAAGGAAGAAGTATACATGGAATAAAAAAGGGGGTAGTTCAGTTTTATCAATTTTGATCATTTTTTTGTTTTCAAACTGTCCACAATGAGTCATACCTTACCCACAATGCAACTGAGCCACTTAAGGCTGTATACTACTTTTTCACATATGCTCCTAGTAGTAGTACTCTTACTACTCCTAGCAGTATTGGTGGAATTTACCATTAAACTACCTTAATGGCTGATGCTGTAGTTCCTGTAATTGCCACTAGATGCTGATATCAAACAAACTCTAATAATGTTTTCAAGAAGAAAAAGTTTGACTTTAAAATTGTGAGCCAGACCTTACCTGAGGAGATATGATTTTTTTTTTTTTTTTTAAATCTCAGTTTCAATTTGAATTTATTTAATTGGCATTAATGCCATAATGACAGTATTCCCAAAGCATCAAGAATCACAGTTGATCCAATGGAGCTAAATAAAAACATTTAATACAAATCTAACAAGGAAAGTGAAGCATATTATTGTTAAAAGCTGCTCTGTGTGTGCTGTGTGGGTTTGTTTGAGAGTTTCTCTCATCAATTTCTCATGAAAGGAAAATGCTTATTAACTTCAACGGACTTTCCATCAGTATGGGTCTGAGTAGAAAATGACTGAGTTATCATTTTTGAGCGAACTTATCCTTTAAAAGATTCAGAATCTGTTAAGTGGGGGCGAAACGTTGGTAATCCGTCATACAAATAATACAAAACAAGTCTGTTTAACCAACTCCAATCAGCTAGACTGTGTCTAAACTTCCAGATTATGTAGATTGTTTTGCCTCATGTTCACACAGCATTTGTCCGTTGAAAATGTGTCAGCATACAAGAATCTGACCTTCAGTCTTCACACTTCAGTGGAGGTTTCTTTCACACATCTGGGTGTGGGAATAAAGTGAGACACTGACCTCTTGTGCTAATATTAAAGCATTGCAATCTATCCGTCCACTTGAAAAGACTCTGGAGTAACCTTCTCAATTATTTTGACAGATTACATGCTCCTTTATTGGTCAAGGAAGCTGAATGACAAATTCAACCAAAATCTCTCTCTTATCTCATTGTCCTCTCTCCGACAAACCCCATACATACACGCATGCATTGCAATCAAAGTGTGAACTCTGATGTTTATTCAGATTTTTTTTTTTTTGTTATTGCTGTTACTCTTTTTTTTCTTGGTTTGTCTGTCTTGTTGCTTGTTAATCACATATCTTGCTTTTGATTAACACCTAAAAAAAGAATCAAATCTATATATCAAATGAAATATACATTGAATACACCATATATGAAATGTTGTACCAGAAAAATATAGGACAAAATGATTTCCATACATGGCATACAGATGAAAATGCAATTTCAAAGGTACCTGCTGTTTGATGTGTGCAGTAAATCGTAGCCGAGCTTAAAGAAGCATCATACGTACAGCCGTGAACTTCAACACATCAGCATGAAAATAACCTAAGGGGATCAGCTCCCCTACAGAACAATGTCATGTTCATCATATAAGATCCAGTGTGATTCAGTTCAGAGGGTATTTCAGGTCTTGAACTGTGCTGTTATGCCCCCCGCTGGGGTACATGAGGGAGCTTTGAAACCACTCGTCAGCAAATTAGAAGTGCTGATTGTGACACAAACGGAGCCTTCACCCCTCATGCTCAGTTAATTGTTTACCCGCTGAAGGCTGCCAGAGGTAAGAAAAGAACATAAATGCACTCGAACAACACAACAAAGGGCTTGCTCAGCGATCTGTGAAACTGCACACTTCGACCTGCTACTGCTGGGGAGATGTTTTAGTTCAGTGGTACCCCCTTCTCTTCTCTCGCCTCCTTTATCAGCTCACTGTGTCTGTAGTGTGCTCAGTTAAAGCTGGCGGCGAGAGAAAGATCCTAACATCAAAAGTTTAAAGGAGTTAAAAAGGTTGAATAAAGAGTAAAAGAAGCTTTCAATTAGTAACAGAGCAGGACTTTGTTAACTTGCTGCCTGTTCTGCACTTGCAAAGATTAAAGGATGATGTGACCGATGCTATAAAAGGAGAGAAAGAACTCAAACAAGGCACTTGACATCAGTCATGACAATTAAAGATGCATTTTTGCAGAGAGAATCTCAGTCTGGAAGGATAATTTAACAACGTGAAGGACCATCTCTCTCAGTCGGACTTTGTTCTCCCCATGTTTCAACCATAAAGTATTTTTCTTTGGGTAGTACTTCTAAAGGAGAGCAAGATTTGGAGAGCAACATGTGTACTTTTTTAAGCACAAAGTCATCTCACAGAATGACTTTTAATTAAGAAAAGTTTAGTAATGATGACAATGTACAGTTTGTTACGGTGTGTGTTATTGTGACGATAAGTATAAAAGGATGGAATATGGATGCAGGTTACACTTCACCCAGTTGAAACACTAATCCAGATCTAATACTTTTGAATAAGGGGATGTGATATTGTACACAGGCCTGATTATTATGACAGAGGATTGAAAAATGCCCAGTGCTTGATTTGTGAACGCTGCCCTTTCCGCCCCAAATGTCAAATAATCCATGTTTGAATTCGGACCGCGTGGAAGATTTCTACACGGAATACAACAGCGCTGCATATTAAGCTTGTTGACTTTTTATTTGGTATTCTGAAAAGATTAATAACCTATTAAGAACATTTCAAACGCTGCAGGCCATTTCACACAGATAACTTTACTGGTGGTCAATGTGGAAAAGAAACAAGTTTAACTTCGCTATTGTAGTTTTTACTGCACTACATTTATTGGCCAGCTGCTTTGTTTCTTCTGAATATCATGTTGCATTATAATGAATTAAACTACGCAGCAGCATATGAAGTAGTTAAATTAGTTTCTACATTGTCCAACCAAAGTGCTCAAGATGGTTATTTTCTTTCTAATACTTCTGTTTTTATACTTTTATACTGTTTTTATAGTTTATACTTTGGATTCATATTCACATTCGGATCCTTGAATTTACTTAGTTTAAATTTAACCTGTTCCTCCTCCTTGTGTAAGTGAAGGATTGTAGACAGTGTCAGTGTGGAGCTTACAGGTCCAGGGGGTCCTTGGGGTCAGTATTCAGCTGTGTGGATGTCAAAGGTTAGCAGAAGACAAGGCCACTATAGAGGACTAAAACTGAGTTTGACCCTCATGTTAGATAGAGGGAGATGTCTAAATGTGTACATTTCCAGAAAAGGATAGAGGGGTCATTTTGGGATACAAGACCTAAGGAGTGACAGTAACAGATTTAGTCATTTAGGGGAGATGAGCAGGAGGACAGACCAACTCCTTTTTTTGTCTATTAGACAGGTGGACCCTCAGCCCACCAAAGCAACCAATTAGAAGTAGGGCGGTACAGCCCAAGGGAATTTAAGAAGGCCCGCACGAGTAGAGATCTGGGGTGGTTTTTGTAGATTCCTAAGGTAGAAGGATTTCTGATAGAGCAGAGGGCAAAGTATTGGCTAGAACTTTGTCAGATTTGAGGATACCAGGTATAGCGGACACAAGGCTTGAGATCTGTTTCAATAAAGATTGCTCTATCATTCCACCCAGCCTTGCCTCTGCAGAATTCTTTTATCATCAAACTACATGCCGACACCTTTTGAGGAGGACAGCCCAGAAACAAGTCTAGTTACCATATTGATTACATGCAGAATTAGAGCCAAACGAGTGCATGTTTAAATTAACTTATCTTATTATTAATCAGATTTTTTTTTAAACAAACAAAAAACACTGATTCCAATCACCAAATAGAAATGCTGAATACAGGATCTGATTTACTGGCCAGGTAGATTGATCAACCCATAGTATACAGTATATGTATACATTTAAATATTGGTATATGTATATTTTACTTATTATTGGCTATTGCCACTTAAGTTAGTTTTTTCTAGAAAGTTACTTTCTATAATCAAGTACATTTAATTTCAGACACTTTGAGATTTTTACTCGAGTAGTATTTGTATGAGCGACTTTTCACTTATACAGTACAATTTTAACACAATATCTTAACTTTTACTCAACTATGACTTCTGGTTACTTTATTGAACAATGGCTATTTCTACAGGAGTTAATGATCTGAGTTTAATAACTGTCACCTCTTTGTCTGGCTGCACCGTGTGGTATATCAAACGCACCCTTTGTAATTGGGCTGCCTATTCTAACCGCCACTTCTGCTTTTGTGCTGCCTAACACTGCTACGTTGTTTATATAAATATGTAGCTTACCTACAACCAGGTTTAATGTCATTAGGTGTCTGTGGAGGAGTAATGTGACATTAAAGTTATCTGTAGCTGTTCCCCGCTGGTACTAACTCCTTCTGGATCAACTGTGGGCCTCTAACGTCTCTTCAGACCTCCTGTGGAGTTTCCAGGACAACACCTGCTGAGTAGCTAGCCAACTCTGCTGAGATACACCAGGGCTGTGTCCGAAATCACTGACTACTCCATTTTGTAGTGCTGTCCAAATGTCTAGTGGGAAATATTATACCCTATATAGTGCACTCAAAGTATCCCACATTGCATCGCGAAAAGTAGTGTACAACCGATGGTCACTAACCAAGCAATATTTACCATCATGCATTGCACTGCGGACGAACGCATGGATGTTTCAATTCATGTTTCAACTGCGCGACAGTAGTGACGTCATTAACGGCGCTGGAGTAGTGTCCGAAAGTCTGCCGTTGAGCTCAATATATAGTCCACTATGTTGACTATGTTGTGACTAGGGAGGAGGGAATGAGTGGGTGAAGTCCTTGTTACTTTTACTAATATTTGAGATGAGGTGTGGTCATTTTTTTTTTGATTGTGTGTTTCATATACATCTTTATATTTGACATTTTTGTTGTGTTTATTGATCATTTCTGGTTTCATGCTGCTGTTATTTAGCTTTCAGATTTGCATTGATGATGAGGAGCTGAGCTAGTTAAGCGATGTGTATGCAATAATCCGGCAATGGGGCCGGGGACGCGACACGCCCCGACAGCAGCATGCCCCAACGCTCGTGGACTGCGAGGGCCCGTTCATTGCTGCTTGCAGCTTTAATTTTATTGTGGCACTTGTTTAGCACAAGGCGCTTTCGTATTGCTGATTTACACTGAAGAAATGTGTTGTGGCTTTATTGGTTCCATGGTGACCTTGGTTGTTGCCTTTGATTTGGAGGACATAGTACACATTACTGTCTCTCTACAGGCTTATTGGAAATCTCACCCATCGACTGACACACAAAGGCTATTAGTATTCTATCAATACTCTTTCTTCACTTTCCTCATAAGCTGAGCCTTACTGTACACAACTATATTGTTGTTGTGTCAGCTATTCATATTACACATCTGGGTGATGCTACTCACTCACACTCAGCTGCGCTCCTTGCCAACCGCCAACAGATAATGTGGATCTGTGGAAAAGATTATCTGCTACCAGCACTGATTTTATTTTGTCAGTTCTCATCTCATTATCAACCGCTTTTTCCGTGAGGGTCATGGGGATGTAACCGCTTTATCCCCCTTTTTCAAGGGGTCGCAAAAAGTCGCAAAATGTGACAATTTATCATTTTTGTTTCATTTTTTTTATGTCCAAGTATCGTGCTTGCTAATATTAACAAGACTAAGAGTCTACAGTCATGGTAGCACCGTTGTGGAGCTTTAATTAGGCACAGAGGTGCTTTGACCTAAATGTTAATGTGTGTATCATTATTCGCAATCTTCGTTTAGATAACATAACATCAGAACACAAGAGCACAGCTGAGGTCGTGGGACTGTCATTAGTTTTGCAGGTATTTGGTCACAACAAAAAGTGAATCGATGATGGTGATTACAGTTCATGATGAGTACAGGAGTAACGTTGTCGGGACATTTCACTCCAAACTCCGAATGTGAACCTCATTTACTACAATATTTATTTCAGAATTACTGAACACCTAAGGGCTATACAGATAACAGTGGAAAACAATCTATTTGATTTTTGACATTCAGAGAATTTAGTGCTGATTCAAAAGCCACAAGTAAGACTCTATGTTAAAAAAAACAAAAACAAGTCCTACCAGATGTGTGCTAGCACCATACTCATCGCTGTTACCCCAGGTGCGGCCTTTTTCATGCACTCTGCAGTCTGGAGCCTCAGGGGGTTCACTGCAGAGATGCTTTTTGACCTTGAAAGACTCTTGCGAGCTGCTTAAGATATCAGCATCTTTGAGCACTCCTCCTACTGTGGGATGCTCGCCTCCATAAGCTATATGTCTATACATAGGCATTCTCATTCAGAGTTTTTTTTCTCTGGTAAATAGTCCATGTTAGTGTCTGTCACATACCACATAGAGATGAAGGGAAAGTCTGTCAAAACCGATATTGGTGTAGGGAAAGAGGAAGACCTCTAGACAATCAGGAAATACTGTAGACTAGACTGTGCAAACGGATTGCCGTTGAATATCAACTAACTGTCTGTGATGTTTGCTAACTTGGTTTTGCATTTCAAACTCTGTGCAAATTCATTGTGATTCAAGTGGAGAAGAGAATTGGGGAACTGGAGGTGGAAAAGCAATGCACACAAGGCAGAGTGCATGAAAGGCAAGCACATGGAGATTAGGGATCAAGGCATTTCTGGAATACGGTGATAAGGCACCTTAAAACTACTTCTTGTGTATCAGGAGTGGCTTATCTGCATTTTTGCATACTAAGTTGCACCTGAGACAAAATAATTCAAAACATGTGTGGTTTTGACTGCATATTTCTCTTTCTGTCTCCCTGCACTTCCAGTTAATCTCTGGCAATGAGGCTGAAACCACTCTGGAATTTTATGCTCCCCCTCATTTCAAACTAACCTCTTGTGTCCACGTTTCTCCATTCTGATACAGCTTTACACGAATCTGTCTGTAGTCTAGAAAGCCATTCTGGCAGAGGTTGTGCTGGGTGTAGTAAACTTAATTTCAAAGATTTTTATTTCAGTTGTGTAGTAAATGTTGGCAAACCACAGATATGTTGAAACTTAGTTTACTTAAAACTTAGTAGTTTTACTTTATGTTGCAACTCCAACTTTCAACTTTGGTCGCCACAAACAGGGCTGGAGATGTCCCAACTTCCTGTCAAAAATACAATTTTTTTTGTCCCCACATTAAAATGCTGGCAATTCTCTGGCGGCCCAGTGGTGTCACATTTGCAAATGTTGAAATGCAGTCTTGAACGGTGGCCACTAGCTTGACAGCCTTCGCACTCAACTCGATTGGCATCTCCGATATAAAGCTCCCGTCATAAACATCGAAAGTGATATGTCACATATTTTAGAAATGTCAATATGGTATGAGCCTATGACACCTACAAATGTGAGCTTGCCAGTGATTGACAAAAATGTTAACTACCAACATTTTATCCTGGTGACCTGGCTGTGATCCCTCACTAACCCCAAAGATAATTTCAGTTAAATTCAAGCAGACATCTTAAAGCTAGGGTCTACGATCCTGGAGAGCTAGCAGGATCAAGACATGAAGGCATCCACTTTTCTTTCTATACGGGCCGGATAGCACGGATTGGTCAGCTTTTTCTCAGTCCTGCAGCTGCCACAGAGGTCTGATTATTTTCGTTCCTTTTTCTGAATACATAATGTATTGACTACTCTCAGGATAGAAGGACCATTTCACCCAGTATAACAAATGTGTTTCTGAACAACATTACAGACCCTAGCTTTAACACGCAAAAATATCGATTCAGACGTTCTTGTACAGCCCTGTTGTGGCAGAGGTAAAAGTGGGAAGTAAACATGTAATGAACCATATTCATGCCATTTTAAATTAGATTTGAGCAGTTAGGAGTTGTAATGCTGAACCTTATTCTTGGCACATCCCATCCAGAAACGTACATTGACAACATTTCTTCTGGTGACTGGGGATGAAGGAGTGATAGTTCATCTGTGTTCTTTATTTTGGGGTCTGAATGTCATTGAAATGAGAAATTATCTGAAGCATTTCTTCCTTTGCAGTCTTGTAGCTGTCTCTGTCCCTCGTGTCTTAAAGTTCAAATTTACTTGACACATTTTAATGAAACAAAAGGTCAGATATCACAGATCCTTTCTGTTCATACTTTTAAGTTGATATTTTTTAAAACAGAAAAATCATTTCTGATAACAAACTTCCCCTCGCTCCTGTGTTTGTTTGATTTTCCCAATATATGTTCCAATATGTGAAAAGAAAAGGCAAATAATATTACACAGACTGAGAGAGACAAACAGACACGTTTGCATCTTTAATTAGATTTCCAGTGAAATGATGAATGTTTTTTGTTTTTGCTGAAGAAGAAAAAAAGAAAGCTCTCTCAAACTCCTGAGTCAGAGTGCTCTTCACATCATGGTCAGTTCAGCCCAATAAATTCAAACTGAATATTAATTACCAGCGATTTTTCTTTTTCTTCATGGAGATGAGAGTTTTTCCTCTATTATATTCTATAGCATGAGAAACCCATGAATTGAATCAAACGTCCATGTTTCTGATATGAACAAAAAAATAAGAGTCCATTAAACCCAGCAGCTGTTGAGGGCAACATCTTTGAGAATTTGGCAGCTTAATGCTTCTGCTGGAATTTAAACGGCTCAGTGATGTGACAGGTTGTTTAACTGTGAATTTTAAATCCGTAGTGAAAACATAACGTACTGTGTGACTCAGGCTGAGAGAGCACTTGTCGGCGCCAGACAAACTGTAGCCCAGCACTGCAATGTCAGAGAGAGGGCAAAAGCAAAATAAAAACCAGAGTTCTGTTAGTATGGAGATAGAGAGCTCTCCAATGAGAGTGGTTTGACCTTAACACAAAAAGGTCTGCACATAATGCTCCAAATATTAACACAACCACACAAATAATGACCAATGAAAAAGCATTTTACCATACACAGATGCAGAATATCTTGGCCTGTATGTGTGTGTTTGTATGTGCGTGTATGTGTTATGCAGGGCTGGGACCAATGAAATCTATTAAGTCGCTAAATCTTTTCCTCATGCGCTGTTAACTTTTGCACGCCTATCACCTCTGCGAACAACTGGTTTTAAACTACACTAGCTATGCTGCTCAGCGGTGATGTTTGCTGACATTCACAGGCTGATGTCAGCTAAGGACACCGCTGTGATTGGCTGAGCAGCGAGCCATGGCATGACTTTGCAATGTTTCCTTGGACTGCTGCCATATTGGGAAAATTACACCTTAAATGTGACCACATTTTTAAATGTGCGGACACATTAAGAAACTGGCATAACAGCACTGTAGAAGGTCAAACGCTCAATACTCCGGCCTCAGAATATTTCTCAGGTTGACGCATTTTTTGTTTTACTTCACCATTGGAGACTTTTAAGAAACGTGTCAACCAGAGAAACCAAACGATAAACTGAGGCAAGAGTGCTTATGGACTGTCATTGTCCCAGTTTATATTTAAGATAAGAACATTTTCTTTGCTAACTGTTGAATAGAGTATTTCAAATGTGATATTTATAATTAAAGGAGTCTAAGGAGTACTAATTTAGTATTGTATTTCAATAAAGTTGGCGGAGAAAAAGGTCAAAATCAAAGCAGAACATGGTAGCGTATCTTGACATTTAGACTAGTATTGCTGTTCAAATAGGATCCTGTTTACAAGTAAAGTCTGTATGAATGCTCCCCTCTTGTAATATTCAGAGCCTCGCACATTGAAATTTTTCATGAGTTGTTATGTATTTGCTGACATTTTTGGAAATGGCAAAGGTGGAAGTTGGAACCTACTTTTTGGTTGATGATAAGTTCATATATGTTATACAGATGTTAGTCCTATAGAGTTTGTTTTACGTAATTTTATGTCGTTGAGGAAATTGTTCATATTTGCCTTTTGTATTATTTTGCCTTTGCATTTTCTGCATTTGGTTACCAGCTCGCTAGCTTGCTATTGATTGTTAGCCTCCATGTCTTTTATACACAGTTGTATAGCAGCGGCTTTCCCAAGACCATTAGAGCACCAAGCAGATCGTGTACGCTACTTCCCATGTTGTAACCACAAGTTTTCATGTTACATTTGATGGCCGTGTGCTAGTCACAAGTCAAGCCAAAGCTGAGATAACCCTGATGACATCACCAGGGTTATTTTCTTTTCATCAGATTTCTGAAGAAAATTAGACTTTTGTCATTTGTTTATTTCTTAACATCGCTTTTCTGCCCAGCCCCAATGTTTTGTGTGTGTGTGTGTGTGTGTGTGTGTGTGTGTGTGTGTGTGTTCAGCCTGCTGTCCAGCGGTAGACTCAGCTGTTGCTCTCCACAATTAACCAGTCGTAGTGTGACATTCTCAGACACAGACTTGGTGCTTATTTTCTGCCTTTTAACTAGCTGACACTTGACAGGAGCAGCAGATGGCTGTTAAAACACCTTAAACTCCTGGTAGATCTGTTTAATTCAGAGAACTCTGGTCCTCAGACTGGATCACAGCCCAGCGAAAGGAGACGTGGCGGAAGCTCGTTTGGCTGCCATTAAGAAAAGCCAAGAGTGTTTGGCAGACAGTGAGAGCAGCTGGCACTGTTGACAGGGGCCGACTAAGTGGCCTGAACCTTCTGCAAAGGAGCAGGAGGGATCAATAGGGCAGCTCCTACACTACAGGGGTAGGAGCACTTGGATGGCTGTTACATCCCTCTTGACATCATGATTCATACTAGAATGACAGAACGAGAGAAGAAATTGGGGGATGAAGGAGATGAACAATTACTTTTGCTTCAACAGAAAAAGCTGAAAGAGGAAAATTACACACAACACATCTGCATGTTTTCTTTTTTTTCCATGGAAAACACACCCACACGCACACACACACACTTGCACACAAAAGAAGCATATTACACTTTTTTTTCTTTTACCAAAACATGAAGCTCAGCTCCTTGAAACCGAAGATACATTTCTAGAGAGATAATACATTCATTCCAAGCGATGGTAATGAAGATTACAATATCTTGATAGAATAGACAAACAGATTAATTACTTCATGGCTAAAACCTGAGTTATTCCAAAGTATTTCCATATGAAACTGCACAACAATGCACATCAAAAATAAATGATGCATCATTATTCTCATATGGAGTATTATTTGCATGACTAAAGCTATGCTAATATATTCATGTAATATATATACACACATCGACATATGGGTTATTTATGTATATGTATGTCTCTGGGGTACTGAGATTATCTGAGAGGTCCAGTGAAAACATAGAACCACATTATGACAGAATGAATTTTGGTGATATTTTTTTTTCTGAAGCACATCAGCTTCAAAAAGTCTGTCCTTACAACAGAGGTGTGACTAAAATGATGTTTCGTTTTTACACATTTGAATTTTTGATTCTCCTTTTTGCTTTCAGACTCAAGAGGCAAAGAGAGTTGGTGACTAAGACAGTCCAGTTGTCTCTCCATGTTCCTCATTTTTTTCTTCTATGTGTGTTTTTCGGCCCTTTTTGTGTTTTTGAGTCTCTGACTCTGAAAATGACGGGGAGCCGAGGCACAGCTTATTCTAGTTTTGTCCTCAGCCTCCTTGTCCCGCCATCCCTCTTCCTCCTCTCCTAGTTCTCTCCCAGATGATAGCAGGTACAGCTGTTTATATTGAGTTGACAGGTCGAGCACTACAGTTGAGCAATGTTCAGTCGTTGGATCAGTTTTATCAGGTTCCTCGTGGCACTGGAGGGCTCCACTGCACCTGTTATTCAGGTTTCTTCGTCACAAAAAATCCTCATAGTCCAAGAGTTTGGAGTGCTGGCGTGTCTTCCAAAGTCGGTAGAGGCGGAAGTCGAAGTACAACTCAATCATCTCTTTGCCTTGATTAGTAAATGAAACAGGGAAGTTTGAGTCAAGCATTTATACGAAGCAGGATCACTTTGTTATTCAAGAACAATATGAGGACAAGAACATGCAACACATAATATAAGAAACAGAGGGTTTTCAATGTTGCTCCTCGCTGTCCTGTGAAGGACCTCGGAACAATCAAGGTTGGTTTGGGCTTAACATGCTACTAGTTTGTATTTCCAAGTGAGAGAAAAACCAAACTACATCACGGGTAATGTATCTGTCTAAATCTTGTTTAGCAAAGATCTTTTGATCCTTGCATCTTGAGTCTTGGTCTTTGGGTTTGGGCACTAAAAGTGAACATAGTAACCATAACTTCTCTGAGACTAGGTTGATTTGTATGGGACTAAAGTTGAATGTGGTTTGATTTGAGGATGACTTTTGATTCCTCTTTTCCTTTGCTGCCAACATTGTAAGGTGTAAATTGTATATTGTTGATGGTGCCTAGATTAAGGGTTCTCATATTCAGGTAGCTGGAGGTTTCAGTAGTTATTGGTGCCGCAGCAATACAGGAGGGGAGAGTGAACATGTCTCTGCAGAAACATGGAATCCAAGTGAGGAGCTAAAGAAGAGGAAGTCTGGGTCTGGGTGACAGACAAAATGTTCCAGTTGTTCCTGGAGCTGAGACCGGGCTTTTGTAACAATGATTGTGTTGAGGAGAGAGTACTGTATGCCCCTACTCCGACCAGCTAAGGAGGAGAACAGTGGCTCTCAGGAAGGGCAAAGTAACATGACCCCTTTCTCTCTTATGGTGGGTGTGCACAAAATGGAGCGAGAAGTCTATATGATATGGATCAGCTGTATTAAAAATAAGACGGAGATGTGACGGAGTAACAATTGTATCAAAACACCAAGGGATGATGAGGATGAGTGAGAGCAAGTACATGTACAAGAACAGGATACACATATTTGAAATGAGAAGGACACAGCACGTGACTGGATGCAACATGTGAATTTGCATCTATAAGGCGCTATGCATGCATGTGTCCATGTGAGCTGCATCTTTGGGTGTGTTTTTTTATGCTTGTTCAAGACCCACCCTGCGCCGACAGCTCCAGCGGCGACTCAAACTCGACAGAATAAGGCCTCATCAGATTCTTCAGTTTCTGGAACAGCTGTTGGGCCGAGATAAGAAAGCAGACACCAATTAATCCTACTGCTTTTGGATACACTCACAGCAGGGGAGTCTGCATCTTCAGACACAAAACACACACACAAACAAACAAACAAACACAGATGAGAACGGCAATGAATCCAGCTCATTACTACCGAAGAGATGTATGCTTTTTCTTCCCTGAGCAGGAAATGAGATTGCAAGTTGCTGAGGTGTTCATTTCTCCTGCTTGCCTTCATATAACCTGTCTGCCTCTGAGCTTGTTAAAGGTTGAGAGTAGGACCCCAGTCCCTATCTGAGTCCACTGCTCAGGAAATTAAAAGAAAGAAGATTAAAATAAAAGTGTGATCTTTGAAAATGAGAAGGATTTCTAATGCTAGTATATTTTTAGCATTTGTATTCCTGTGTTTTTGTGTCATACCACATCTACCACAATATGACATTTAGAAGTGAAATTAGTAATTTCACCGCAAACAATTACATCATTCATCATTATTTTACCCAGAAACAAGTCTTGTTGGGATTAAAAATCTCTCCTGATTCCAGTTAGACATAAAAAACAACATAACAATTAAAGTGAGACAGATAACAAATTGCTGAGTCGTAATATCGTTACATGCAAAACATTTACAGCCAGATGTCCTATTTTACAAGTCATTTAGAATCACTTTAAATGCATCTAGTGAGACCATTTAAAAAATGTGAAGCATTTGCGTGTTCCAGCTCCTAAAACGTGAATTTGCTGATTTTTTCCTATGTGTTATAGTTATATGATTGTAGATGAAATACACTGGGTTCTTTGACTGTTCGTTGGACAAAACAAAACATTTTTCAATCAATCTAAAGAAAAAAATGGATACAGCTGGAGATAGGTGATCTGTCCAGTAAACAGTATCACATTCTATTTAATCGCAGTCTTGATCCACAATCTAAATTGCGATCTTATTTCTTCCATGTCTCCTGTGTTTTTTCAGCTTTTTTACACCAGTACCACCTCAGAAAATATTAGGCTCTCCTTATAGTACCACTATGTTGAAACACAGTAGTGTTGGCCTACTCTATTCAGATTACCATTTGCTGCTACATAAGTTGCTACTAGCATCAAGCTCGGTTAAGTCACGCAACTTCACCTAAAAAATGTATTATGATCTAAAATCATCAGAATGCCTGCCTGAGATGGAGCCCTAATTATACAATAATTAGGTTTAATTTAGTCACCTCCTCTGTAGTTTCTTGCCACATTATGCACATGAAAAATTGAAGCTCACTGATTTCTCGCTTGAATTTACTCATTAGGGATCAGGACACCCTTCATCCTCCATCAGAGAAATCAAAGGCCAAATGCCCCACTATGTTTTATATTTTATGATGTTAAAATAGAGGTGTAAGAGAAAAAGCAGCTTTAATTCTTTGTGTTTGCATCCCTTTGAAAAAAAGATAAAAGAAGATGGCTGGATGCCAGACATCAAGGAGAGAGCGGCCGGGGAGATGCAGGCAGTGTGGCTTGTCTGTAGTAAGCGAGAGAGCTAGAGGCAAAAAACCATCTCAAATAATGTGTTGCATGTTGCTGTGTCCTGGGTGGCTTCTTACAAGCACTCAGTGGCCGTTGTTGCCAACAATGATGCAGATTTAGCTTGAAAGTCTCGGGATGAAAACTGGGTCAGGCTGCCTCTCCGACCTGCTCACCTGCTATTCTCCATCCTGAGCCTTTGTTTTCACTCCTGCATCCCCCAGATCTGCTTTTGTTGTGCTTATCAAGCTAGACCCCTTTGATATTTTGAGTGATTATACTAATTATGCATTAACCATAGTGTTTTAACTTTCAAAACAGAGAGGGGGTGGTTTAATTTACCTCTCCGTTAAAGGGAACCCACTCTACAGGGCTGCCAGATCAGTCAATATTGATAAGCTTCATTGTGTACTTCAGCACATTATATCAGGATTGAAGCTCCCCCATGCACATCTGCAAATATTCATGCGCAGTACGAACATGCATCAATGAGTGCCTCTGTATGAAGTCAGATTATGTGACTTGAGATTTCAGCAAGCCAGGAACCTTTAGCGCAACACAATGCTTTGGTATTAGAAATATCCTCCTGTCTGTTACTGCTGTGTGTTTGCGTGTGTTTGTTCTGTGCTGTCTGGAGTGCAGAAGTTGGCAACAGTTAAACCTACTGTTTAAAAATGGATTGAACAGGAATCCAAGTTGACACCATTTAATCTCTGGCAAACAGAGGCAGACTGGGATGTAATCTGTTCTGGTGATGATGTAATTTTTTTTTTATCTCTGTGAGGAGGTTATGTGATTAAAAAGCCACATAAAACAAAAATCAAATGATTAGTAAAACACAACGCCAACCAATAAAAGTCGGGTGTGAGTACTGGATGTATTCGTACTAGACAGCGGTTTACTTATACTGTGACATTGGTTCTTAAATGGGGGTTGCAGTAAAGTGATTTAAAATTTGGATCTCATCCGACTGTTCCAGTTGTTCTAAAACATGCCTTTACCAACTTCATCATATCCACAAAATCCATCTCTTTAATAATTTTCCAATATTGATAATATTTTTGCAGGACATTCTTTTAAGGTCACATTCCTTGCTAGAGGGCCTCTCCCGTTTCAATATATCGAATATCGACTAAGCCCCCAGTGCACAAAGTAAATAAGAAAATACTTCTTCTCAGTTTTGCATAAGACCTTAATGGCCTGCAGAGAGCCCTGACCTTCATCTTTGGGATAAGCTGTAATGCCCAGCCTTATCGCCCACCATCACTGGTCCCCCCCTCACTAATGCTCCTGTAGCTGAGTGTCAGCAAAATCCCTGCAGCCAACTTCCCAAATCGTGTGGAAAATCCTATCTGGAAGAGAGGATGCCTTTGTAGCAGAATATAATGCGCTGGATGTAATGTTCAAGTGTCCACATACTTTTGGCCATGTAGTGTCATTGTCAGTGGAGAGCAGGTGTATAGTTAGGCCCAAATGACAAGCACTAATAACAAAGAGGTACGGGCGATAATCAGATTACTTCTGTTTTCTGACTGAGGTTGGATAGAGACCTCATGTGAAAATATCACTCTGGGATCTTGGGACTGAGCCAGCCCCCTAAAAAAAAAAAAAAGAGAGAAACACCAGTTCTGTTGTTTTGGATTCAAGATCTCTTGAAACTGCTGCTTGTGTTTGTGTGTAGGGGTGGAGATATCACTGATGTGCAGTCTGTTCTTCACACTGCCAGACTGTCCATCAACCCTGGAGAGATCCATTTTATATAACAAAGCATTTTGGCAGACATGACTGGAACAGACAGTTAGGTCAGACAAACACCGCTGGCTATGGGTGTGTGTCTGTGTGTGTGCATGTGTGAGTCTGTCAACCAGCTTGTTTGTGGCCGTGTTTTTTTTTTTGGGATGTGTTTTTGTGGTTATGTGTATTATTATTTGTTCGTGTCAGGTGGAGAGAGGTGCAGCACCACCAAGCATGTGCGCTCCTCAGCCGTATTCACTCGCATTACAGAGAGAGATAGAGAGATTAGTCCCTCTCGAGTGGAGAAAGAGAGGGGGAGAAACTGGCAGGAGGATAATATGGTGATTATCAGACAGACGGGGATCCAAAACAGACACAGTGCGAGTATAAATATGAAAGCAGAGGGCAGCAGTGAGAGAAATGACACATAAATCTTCACCTTGAGCATCCTAGGTTATCAAAGTTTGTGAGGCACATTATTGTTTAGGTCTTGAACATGTAAATCAACAGAGAGCTTTTTACGAATGAATTTGAATTGAACTCACGTGTTACAGTGTGCGACAGTCGACAATCGATTTATTGTTCAGCGTCAAATTTCACCTTTCCAGATCTGTCGCACATTATCTGTCTGCACTCCACAGTAATTGCATTTCCAGTCTATCATTCAATTTGTATTGTGCAGAGTTACTAAGTTTGCCTTCTGACACAATAAAATATGTGATTACTGTTGTGCTATCATTGATAGCCAAAGCAATTGTTCCCAGTACATTCTGTCATGCACTGTGATAAAAGATTGTCAATCGTGGTGAGAATAAAGTTCGCAGTTACGTTGCTACTGGGCCTTATCATCAACAATCAATCAATCAATAGCCCGATTACTTTACTGTACATTAGCCCTAAGATAGCCAGCAATGACACACGGTGTATATTTGAATTAAGTTGAGCCTCTCATTGAACTCAGCACTCACCAGTTCTCTCTCATCTTTTCCCTTCTTCTCTTAACGTTCATAACAAAGTATACTTCCCCTCCAGCTCTAGTTGACAGTGAACATTACAGTACATAAATGGCCGATAACAGAGATCACCTCCCCGGATCGATGCTGCAGTCAGGTTGATAAATAGGAATAAAGATAAATCCACTTTTTAATGTCAAAAGTTTGAAAAGTAATCTCTGACAGTCTGCTCTCGCTGGCAAATAGCTCTGGATCAGAACATAAGATGAGATGACTCAGCGTGTTTATTCCTCCAAGAGATTTGGCTCTGCACCTGACTCTCTCCCTGAGAGTCTGCACAGCTGAGCAGCGGTTCGGTGTCTGGTTGCTTTGACCGTCCCCTCCCACACAATAATTAATAAAGCCCTGCACACATGTGAATTTTTTGCTTAATGTTGAATAATTTCAACCATACAAATAAGCAAATGACACGTTTATGTGGTAGCACCCGGCTTGAATAGATACAAATTTGCCTCTATTGGTGTCCTGCATGGGCTTGGTATGTAATCTAGACTCGTGTAAAATCAGCTTTTCTTTTTGTCTGAAGACATTAATAGAACAAATAACAGCGGCACGTAGAAAAGAAACTCTGCTGTGAAGTGAGTGTCTGGAGACATAGTGCATTGATGGTTGCATTGTCTGTTGGCCTGACACTCATCTCTGTAGATCTGTTGTTAACGTACATTTTTGAGGAGCTACAAAGTGCTACGAGAGTATAATCCTTAAATAATCATATCTTCTGTGAAATACAGACATTATGTGACATGAACTTTATTGATGACCCAAATACCATACATCAGCTTGTGACGGCTTCAGTGGCACAAATGTCTGAACCAGCTATGCGCTGATTTGATCTAAACATTTTGGAGTTGTATAATGGCTTGAAATTTTAGTAGTGTTAAAGGTTAGCCCCTCATGTTTTCAGTCCTCTCTGTGAAAAAGAAATGTGTGGAATAAGGGAACCTGTGAGCTAATGTTGTGTGTCTATACCTTCTCTCCGTTGGGGTTGCCCAGGACATAGCATCCCATTATGTGGATGAGGTTGGGTTCCGGGTTGATTTTACTCATGAAGCGACTAAGCCTCCTCCAGAATCTGAACAAAAGACAAACAGTTACACATGGTCCGATTTCTTTTCCTCCAGATACAATGAATCTGATTGACAGTTCACATGAAAATAAATACACAAAAGAAAAAGAAAAATAATCCTCTCCTGTTTACATTCACTACAGCAAACAATCATAGAAAAACTGCCACAAGATAAATGTCAAGCACTAGTCATTTTTCAGCGGTTTACTGCAGCGCTTTTGCACTTAAGCAGCTGTCTTAATAGACTCTCCCAGAGTTATGGAACAGAAGGTGAGCCTTGTGTTTATATCTCTGAAACAAGTAAATATCATCTATTCAAATATGCCCCCTCTGGGAGGGATGCATCACCCAGAAAAGTAGTAGATTGTGCTCATAAATGACAAACAAATGCAGAGAGGGCGTTGAATGGTCCCTGTTGAACATGATTTAAATCAAGCTGGAGAGCATTCAGACGGAGTATTAATATTCTGAAAATAGAGTAAAGAGCATTTACATGACAAATTTGCATCAGAATCTTTGATCATTTGAAAGCCTAGAATGAGCCAATTTATTTTGGCTGAGTTTTTTTACAAGAAGGTTTTTTCTTTGACTGAGCCCTTGCTCTGAGTATTAGTGGAATAAAAGGCTCAATAAAAATGCTGTGAGGTTATTTTAATGATAAAATATTTCTCTAATGCTAGTCTTTTCATATCATACTCATCGCCAAGTTTATGTCAAATTTCAATGCTTTATAAGACATTAGAAATGTGATGTCATTAACAAGTATTCATCAAACTGAGATGCGTCCAGTGGTGCAGCAGTAACTTACTGGCTCATATCCTCCTCCTTTTCCACCTTGGCAAAGGTTGCCACTTTATTCTTCAGTAAATAGAGGTGACCTGGGCCTCCCTGCGAAACACACACATGGATTAAACACATTAGTGCTATCGCAACTGCTAATTGCTTCTTCTTAATTGAGATCTTGAGAGTTTGGATCCCAAAGGAGGGCGGTCTAGTTTACTCGGGGGTGATCTATATGCAGTGTTTAAACAAACACATAACCCCATATATCCCAAATGAATCCTACAGGTATCAACTTTTAATTTCTGTCTCCCTGTTTCTCACCTGACAAAAAATGAGCATCCGCCAGAACTTGCTTCCTCTCCTGTAAGCTGTGAGCTTCTTCTCTATTTCCTCTGTGAGGGAGAAAAAGGGGTTGGATTTGATGTGAACAATTAGGACCGAAAATGGAAAGAGAAAGGAACATGAAAACAGACAAGCAACAATGTGTGTAGAGAGAGCGGGGGAAATGTGAGCAGTGAACAAAAGGACCTCTCGGGAGGGTGAGTTCAAGTACAGGTGCAGTAATAGACAACAGAGACACCAATGGTCGATGTTATTTAATTTCGATTAAACCGTATTTACCTTAGAGCAAAATAACACAGGTCAGAGATAGATGGTAAAATGAAAACCTGAAGCAATAACCTCAACATGTGCAAACTATTCTTTTACATCCTTTCCATAACTCTGTGCGAGCTTCATTCAGTTCGGTGTTCATTATTATCTTGGGGAAATTCAAGGGACCATTAATTGTAAGGGCTTCTCTTATGAGCAACAGAGGATCTTCTTCAGAATTCAGAAACAAAAAACACAGTATTTAAAAACAAATTCAAAGACTTTTTGAGGACCTTCCTGGCCCTATTTCCTCAAAGCAATTTGAGACCCTGAGAATTTAATAATGATAACTATCAGGCGTTACAGAAGCTCGCAGACGAGAACCTTCGTTCCATTAAGTGCATTATGGCCTTGATTGTTTCCTCAAATTTACAAACCTTTAAACAATCTGTGGGATCTCTTAGTTATTTAGCAGGATCTGAACCCTTTCCACAAATGCTATAACTGAGATATTATTTTTTATAGAGATTTGTTTGGATACCGTTTCAGCCTGCAGCTATTTTTCTGACCTTTAACTCCAACAGAATGAGTCAGAGTTCACTCCTCAGGCAAACTAAAGGTGATTGATTTACTTTCAGAGGAAGGGAGGGATGTCCTCCTTTAAACCTCTTTTTTATAGATTCAATGTCATATAGATATACATGTATTTTTCAAATAAAATTTATGTATCTATTGTTTTTCTCTTTTGAGATGACATTAATTAGCTGGACACTAGTGTTACATTTACTTACCTCAAAAAAGTTAACAATTGTCACTTTCTTATAAAACTGGTGAAAAAGATGGATACTAACATAAACAGGATTATTTACTCACCCAAAATATCATCAAAAGTTGCATGTTCATGGTCCTAAGGAAAAGAAATTTGCATAAAACATGATGAAAAATGCATTTACATTGCAATCTAACATACACACGGTGTAAAGAAACACCTGGTATGCATGGTACATGTCCATGTAGTGTAATGCATCTTTTAGCACTCACATAGAGGATGGGGATGATGGATGGGTCATCCCTCCGGATTATGGTGGGAACGTACTCCGCCTTGGGGACCTTAGAAGAGATCAGCTGAAGGAGAACGATAGAGGGGGGAGAAGAAATAGAGATTTAGTAGGATGTGAGAGATGTAAAGAGGGGAGGTGGGGTGGAAGATAAACTGTCATGCCTGTGAGGAATGTAGAGCTCAATATAATAATCACTGTGGTATGGTAGAGAATACCTTAGTTTTCTTTAAGATACTCCTCCAACAATTTTAACCTTGGTCTGCTGTAAGTGTATATTTCTGAAGTAATCCTGTCCTAAGAAAAACAATTTAACATAAGGGGTAATATGTAATATAGGGGTTGTAACCTCCAGGCACCTTGCAAATTGGTTTGATTCTGATTCAGAGGGCTGTGGCGTCATTATAAAACGATTATCAATGCATCTTGCTGCATCAAAAGTTGTGATTTATAGACATGATTTACCTTTTTTCACTGTCACTACTTGCAACTACTTGCTCCAACACAGCGCATTTGGAGTGATCCATAATTACAACTAAAGGGAGGATTTACTTCCATTCTCTTTGCTCAAACTTGGCTGTTTGGAGAGGGAGCCAAGATGGCTTTCATGTTGTTGTGAAGGACAAACACAAAATTCAGCTCCAAACTATGGACATAATGCTGCTTCAATTGTAATCACAAACTTTTTTCGTTTCTGAAAGTGTTGGGAACCTTTGTGTATGATAACCTGTGGACCCACCTCAGCACTGTTGGCTGTCATCACATCTTGATTTGTAAAGATCAACGAATCATTGGTTTTATGCCTTGTTTAAATTCCTCTTTAAAAGGTTATGGCTATTTGACAACAACAGCTTGACTTCACCCTGGTGGCTTTTTGCAGGTTGGGTAAATTCAATTAATAGTCACCAGTGTGTCATCTTTGAATTGTTTTTTTAACTGATCTCTCACCATGATTTTGGGAGGTACAAAGTCATCTCCTTCGCAGGCCAGCCTCTCCATCTCTCTCTCCTCCTCCCAGTCTAAATTGTCATCGACGCCTCCTTCATCCAGGGTACCACAGGAAGCCTGCAGGTCTCCGCCTAGAAGAGAATATAGCACACTGGTGAGAAAAAGGACATCAGATAATAGGGTGTAGGCAGAAGTGTTGAGTGGGAGGCAAAAAAGGTGACACAGAAAGAGAAACTCTGGGAGTGAAGGACGGCATGTCCAGGAAGTGGAGAGAGGTGAATGCGGAGGAGAGGATGGGGGGTGGAGTTGTTTGATAACGGTGGTGGCATATGAAAATGACAGATGGAACAGGAGAAAGAAGAGACAGCTGGCAGACGCTGAAAGAAGAATGATTGATAGTGAGTGTAGCAGCAGGAGAGCTAACAAGGAGGGCTATGAAAACTCAGACTGCTTTTCTAAAAAGGAAAGTAGTGCTTTTTGACATTTTACATTCTGTGATTGCTAATGGTCTTAATAACTACCGATGGGTGGTGAAGACTTGAACATGAAAAGTCAGCTGCTTGAGCTTGTTGTGTCCTGGATAATACAGCTGCATTAAGAAAAAAAGTTCCTGGATCCAAGCTTTTCCTTAATAGGTTTTGTATTTTGTTGAAACAAAGTATATACTTTCATATAGCTCTTTCTTATTCTGCATATGCTATTACATCATTGGCCTGCCACCTTCCTTGTGTTAGCAGGTGAGTCTGTGATGCTGCACTGTGACAGCAGACCCTCGTGTACAGCCAGCTGACATGTGTGCGTGACGCTGCCCGCGCTACACACCTCCATATAATCCATTACTTTTTTCATATTCCTTACGTTGTCTAGAAAAATGATGTGGACGCGTTGCTTGTCTATTTCACACGCCTCCAGCATCTCCTCAATTGCCTGTTTTACAAACTCTGCTGTATGAGACTCAAAAAACTAGTGCACATACCAGCATGTTGTAACTCAAAAGTGGAATAAATGTAATGTTATGTCGAGATCGTAGGGCATACTGGGGATTCAAAAACTCCAGGTGACGAAGAAAACCCTGATCCTCTACCACGGAGATGAGCTGGTTATCCAGAGCGATTAATTTAATTACCTTCTCTGTAATATTTTATCGTACACACTCTTTTGTTACCCCCTCGCGAAATGGTCGTACTGCAGATGTTACATGTCTTGTTGGTATTTAGACATAACCTGTTGCGCCAGATGATTTGTTACATAGAACCATCTAGGAATATTTTCTTGTGAACTGTTTAGAAAAGGACAGACACTTTCTAAAGATGCTTGGCAGGTAACTGGAAGAAACAATCTGTCTATCACAAAGCCACTCCAATCAACAGTAGTAGAGTGCAACAACCACACTTTCTTTCGTGATTTTTGTCTTCTACAATGCGTGACTACATTACGTAATTAATGTTTTCCATGCTGGAGATGGAGCGCGCCATGTGGATCCTGCAGTTTTGTTGATTTTTGTGATTTTTATTTTGTATGTATCACTTTATGCCTGTACCACTTATACCAACTTATACAACTACCTTATTAATACATTTATTTATTTTTATTTATTTTATTTATATAGCACTTTTTTCAAACAAAGTTTGCAAAGTGCTACATGTATATTGCTTTTATTTGAACCATTTCAGACAACCGACAAGCAAATTTGTGTACCGGCAGACATGTTAATACAACAGTAGCTAAAGCACAGGTATAATTAATTTCATTAGCGATGGCTGTCACAGTTCCTGCGTCTGCATGCTGTTTCCCCGGCATTGCTAATCATGACAATTAAATAGAAAGAACTATTGGTGTATTATTAATAACACCAAAATCATGATTCAAAATGCCTTCTGTTTGTCCTCCACAACATTATGATTAAAAGAGGCTTCGAACTACAGTCAAGTTCTAGTTTGAAGACTTCTAACAAAGACAACTGATAAAAGAAAGCTACCCAGCCGTTAAGAGCAGTTTGAAAAGGAGAATTGAAGCAGAAAAGAGAAAAAAGAAGAAAATGACAAGAAAGATTGACAATTAATGTCGCTTCCCTGGGGAACAATACTTTTCCCTCAGGAAAGAAGGAGAACAAGGCATCAACCACACCATTAGACCATCATCAAAAGTCCATTTATTTTTCATCACACAGAAACACTGAAGATGGAGGTGGAGAAAAAACATAAAAACAACAGATACTCAGACGTCAACAGAGACAAACAGCACATGCAAACAGTGTGTGTTGATTCACGTATTCAAAGCCCCTTTTAGAAACACTTAGACACACGTCCCCGCTTTCACATCCGTACCAGCTCGACACACTCGGACTTAGACACACTCCATTTTTGAAGACATACTCACAGAGAGAGAGAGAGCATCACAAAGTTGAAGAAAGACCCACGGTCATAGGGAGACAGATGGACAGGGTCAGAGTCAACAGCAGAGACAGTCAGTTTGTACGTGTGGCGCGTTTTTATGTGCGAATGTCCGGGGATATTAAGTGTGTTAGTTGTTTCTGAGCCAATAAAACGGCGATGACAAAATGTCACCTTCAACAGAGATGTCCGCAGTCCAGTTCTCATTCTGCATGTGTCCGTCAGTACACGCTGCAGACATGATAAATGATAGATACTTGATGGAAAAGTGGCTTTAACGTCCAAGTAACTTTCAATGATCACCATTTAAAACACTGGTATTGATGCCAGTTATATTAGGATGCCTTCCAGTTGGCCAGTCACAGAAGAAGTTAAATCAGGGATGTCATGACAGAAAAAAACAAGTACTCAGTCCTCTTAAAATGCAATAATGAAACCCAAAACCAAAAAATAAAGTACTACTCAAAAAAACATGCATAGTTTAGCCTCCTTGGAGGAAGGAAAGGAAAGAAACTGTTCTTTGCTGATGCAGTTTGTGTTTCTCAACTTTATGAAAATACTTATTTAACTGGTTAACCTCCATTTAACGCTCCAGATTAAATGGCCTCATTCCAGCTGTACAGAATTCGGCTCATATATCAAAGTGCTGATTACCAGACCCTTTTTATAGCTGACAAATATTAAGTGCTAAGCAGCTTTCAACTCCATATGAGCCACTTGTGTAAGCAAATTAATTGATGACGGAAGCACAGAGTGAGCACAAAGTAAATTCAAGCTGTAATCAATCTGCCAGTCAAGATGTGAGGGCACCAAGGGCCGGTTGGGTAATTTATGATCACACACATTGTTCAAAATATGTTCTCACTGTTCACTGCGGCATTTTGGGCGGATTGTAAACACTTGAGAACGAGTGGACACTTAAGGACTTTTTGATTAAGCTCTTTAAAGTGACATGTTTGTATCTGGCTGTGGTTGGGATGGTTAATTTACAGGGATGAATGAAAACGCGTCCTTGTCCTGATTGATGTACTTAAAGAACATTAAACATGACAATTAAAGGGCAGCGCCACTCATTTACACATCACAGTAGGTTTACAGGTCTTGGGGAGCACTACTACATATGTAAACAAAATTTAAAAAAAAGTATAAAGCCTTTTGTGGCTCCAGAGGAAGCATATATGCAGTAGTGCTTCCCAAGACCTGTAAGCACACTTTAACATGTAAAACTGGTGGAGTTAACCTCTGACTTTGTTGTTGTTTGATACCCAATAATAAATAAAACAATTGTAAAAAAATGTAAAAAAACGCCAGTGAAAACGCAGCTCCCTCACATTTACTGATGAGATAGGATGTCCTTGTATGTCCTCAAAACTCCCTGTATGCTTTTCATTCCCATGCAAATTTCTTGTACCATCTCAACGTTCGCACACATTTTGCTACACATACACGGACATTAATGAACAAGCGTGTAAATGTGGTTTGTTACTTCAGAGTTAAAGCTTTTTTCCATCAGTTTTTAATTGCACAATTTTTTTTGTTTCCCCACAGCAGTTTTAACAAAATATGTGTGTCAGCGTCTCTGTGTGTGCATGCGTAGTGTGTAGTCTGTGTGAACTCACTGTCTTTGGGTTCATGAGGAGAGTCAGTCTTGACCGGGGTGGGGTCACTCCAGGAACGGCTGAAACTCTTCGATCTACGCTCAGCGAATGCTAGTGCATGTGGGGAGAGAGAGTCACACTCACACACTCACACACACACTAACAAGCCCGCAAACCGGCCACTTCGGCTACACACTCACCACCCAGAACACACAAGTACAAAGGCGGATGCAGCTACAAGTTCACAGTTACATACAGTGCCATCCCTCCTCTGCACAAACAAATGCCTGTGTGTACAAACTGCCAAACAGACACACAGTATTCTAACAATCTTATATCTTCAGCATCATAAAGGATCCTGCAGCTCATGTCTGTCCCTGTGATCAACACTGTGGATTTCAAAGGACTGTTCTTGTTTCACAGAATTTCTGAGCTGCGACTCTTTGATAAGATCAGCTCTGCTTTGAACAGTAATCACCGTGCTCTTAGAATATTTTTAGTCTGCATGAAAGTGTTTGACACAGTTAATCAAAAGTGTCCCTCGAGCACCCATATTTTTTGGCCTCTGTGGATTGATGAATCCTCGCTAATGTTTCTCTCTTCATTTCGTTGCTCGTACAAATGGATTCTTTTCAAGAACAAAAGTCTTTTCATTCACTGTGGCAGTTATGAGGTCAGCGTCATGTCTTTCTTCTCATTATCATGACTTTTTTTTTGTGATATGACATTACAATTGCATTTTTGATTAGATTGCCTACTTTGCATATTTAAATATAAAATATCAGAAAGCTTGTAATAAAATATAAAGTCTAAAATAATTTTATTGTAAGAAATCAACAGGGGAAGTTTCAGGGCACTCCATTTCAGTAGCACATTTTCTGATTTTATTCCTCTATATTCTGTATTTCTACACTCATAGCCAGGTATATGTAACATTTATTCCTAAAACCATGTTTGTTGACAGTATTTTCTGATTTATGGAGTGATATTAAGAAATGTAATCCTTGACTGTAATACATCAACAAAATGGCACAAGGGTTTTGAACCCAGCATTATCCAGTGTTCCGTTTTCTGCTTTGTAAATGTATGCAGTTGCATGCATTTTTAATTCTCTAATAATTTTCTAATTTGCATATCTAATCATGCAATTTCAGAGAACTTGTAATACAAAATATAACTGTCTTAATCTGAGTAATCAACTGAGGTTTCATCTGTTGCATATCTCCTTAACTAGAGCCTAGATTATTACAGTCAGAACCCGTTACCAGGTCTCAGTATCTCTTAATTGATATCGCTTTTATCTGATATAAATCAATCATTTTATTGGCTTAATCACCCAAAGCGATGCAGAAATGCGGGACAAAATTGTCGGAGGAAGATATTCGTTCCAGCAGAACTAGTTCCTCTTTACAGCAGGGAAAGTCTGAGGTGTGGAACAACTTTGACATTTCTGTCAGCAGCAACACGATTTGGGGTTTTACTTAATGTCTACAGAGCAAAAAATCTGATTTGGGTTTTAATTGGGTTCAGGCTTGTCTGTCACAAATCACGACATATTTGCTTTCCCAAATATTGAACTGTTACAAAACTGACAAGCATAAGCCACATTTGCACATTTCCATTCTGATCTTATGGTACTGGACCAGGAAGTAATTTCAGAAATTCAGAGCTCCAGGCCGCAACTGTTTATTTTTATTTTTTTTTTAAATCATCTTATATCATCTTATATATCTTATATCATGTGAAACACCAGAAGCAACCTTTCTCCTGGAAACATTTTGCCATGGCCGCCACAGCCATTAAGAAAATAACAATCACAAAATTCCGCGGTCATCTGATCCATTACCTTAATACATACACAGTTAATGGTGCTGAGCAAAGCAGCACTTTTACCCGCAAGAACTGATCTTGGAACATAGATTATCTGATTAGCTTGGTTCCAACACCATTTTCTTTTTGTTCACTTTTCAATGTCAGAACACTTGACAAGCTGATTGATTATAGAATAGTCACATCACAAAATTACACTAATTTCCATTGATCCCATCCAATCTAGAACAAGAACTCTATTTTTTCGGTCAGTGTCTTATAGACTTGCATTAACACCCACACAAACACACACACTTCCCTCATTTAACAATAATCACTTTTGCTTGAAAAAAAATAAATCACTGAGTGGCTTTGTCTTCAAACTTTACACCCGACCAGTCAAACAAACCCCTAAACATTCAAAAGCGATGCAACAGGAAGAGATCACCTACAGCTCACACACCCAGACATACACACATGCACACACACATGCTCATATCGCTGCCCGATCAAACACACATCGATGCACATATAATCCTCAAGGAAAATGCAACAAAGCGTTACAAAATCCCGGCAAAGCAGCAGCGTTTGGTGCCACACACTCATGCAAAGACACACCAGAAAACAGAGGAAAAAAAACACGGATGGTGGCGGGGTGAACAAAATCACAGTCAATTTGAGCAAACATATCAACCACACACACATCTCTGACTCACTCTGTGCTTTAATCCTTCTGCTGCCCACCATCCGAAGATGCTTCCGGAAGTTCCTGTGGGTAGAGAAATCAAAGCAGAGGAGGGAAAACAGAGGACAGAGAAAGAAGCAAAACGTAAAGAAGAAAGAAGTGGAGAGG
>OMLP01044767.1:46426-66926 GCA_900302685.1 Spondyliosoma cantharus
TGAGGCCAAACTGAAGGTTGGGCCTAAGTCAATGATTACTGCTTTGATAATCACTCACTCACTCACACACACACACACACACACACACACACACACACACACACACACACACACACACACTGACATACAGTATCTCAACAACTATTGGGTGGATTCCCTTAAAATGTAGTACAGACATTCATGTTCGCCAGAGGATCAATCCTACTGTTTTCATTTTGCGCCATCAGTTGATGATTGATAATAGCTTCAGTCATTTTCCAAGCAAACCTGTCAACATCTACTGGTTCCACTTTTCCTGAAATTTAGGCATTTTCTGCTATTTATGATAAAGAGGCTTTAGGTTTTCGACTGTTGGTTGGAAAAAAGGAAGCAATTTGAAGACGTTACTTTGGGCTCTGGGAAATTCAAAAGAGAATTTTATGTACTTCTATTTATAGACGTCACTTCAGTCAATTACTCTTGAAAATAATCGTCAGGAAAGTCAATACTGGAAATAATCATTCTAGCCCTGAAAATCCCAGAAGTCCAATGGTCCTTCAAAAGCACCGGCAAGGAGAGCTTTTAAAACAAACCCTGCTTTCAGCGGCTTTATTATGCATCAAGTACCGAAGAGGAATTGACAATTTATTCAATATGATTTATTGTCCTCCTTGAACAAGCTTTTAGGGTCGTCGAGTTGATTTTTATAGATCACTGAAATGAAAATCAATGGCAGCCTAGAAGGTAGGAAATCAATCTAAAAGCCTGTAGCACGCTTTGGAAAATGGTTTGCGGTCATATAAAGTATGCAATTTGTAGTTAATAGACTAAAACATGCAAAACACCAGTATGTTCCGTTAGCTGTGGTCATCAACACACCAGCCCGACCTTACAAACAGATCATAAATGTGAAAGTATGTGCATAAATGTGTGTTTGTGTACATGTAAAATGTATGAGTGCTTGAAGGTCGGACACTCACGCCTGCATGGTTGTTGTGGCAGTTTGAAAGCTGAACATATTTTCCTTGGGGAACCAGTTAGTGTCCTCTGCAATTAGAGAGAAAAATGATGAGTCCAGGGTCAAGTGGAAAAAACAGAAAAAATGTGTGTGTCATATTGGCAAATGTTGTAATAAATATATTTAAAAAATTAAAGCACAGAACCACTTCACAGTCCACCACTCCACAAATGGAGAGAGGGAGACACACAGAGGGAGACAGCAGAGGAGAGAGACGGGGAAACGAATAGTCAGAAATACAGACCACCACATTACATCCAACATCAAACCCTTGAGAAGAAATAGATTTGAAAGTGTGTGTTGAAGAAACTAAATGTAATATTAGCTCACTTTTCATGGATGCCTCACTTGAATGTATCCAAACCTAAGATCTGCGTGTGATTGATTTCATTTGACTTTTAGTAAAGTAACTTTATGTACTAGTTATTCATTATGAAATGCCTACTAAAGGGTTAAGTGTGATCTGCTGCTTGTTTTCTCTGAAGTGGTCCTTAAACTTCCACAAAGCCTAGAATTATTATTATTACTACACAATATAATCAAACCGTTACAAACATTAGACTAATAAGGAGGCAGGTTTAAATGGATGCTAAATTTTTAACCCATATTGATTCAGACAATAGTAAAAAATTACAAAAACACCTCCTAATGTGGTGCAATCCACTACAATAGACCCTTTTCACAGCAGACATTTTGACTTGTTAAAGCAGAAAAAGCACAGGTGAGATGTATAATATTAATGACAGCTGCATTCTATTTAGGTGAGCTATTTCCAGGACTCTGGTGTTGTGCATGCTCACTCACTGACATGGCTTACTGGGACACTTAATAGAATGGAGCTGTCGTAAACATTACTGGTCACACCTGTGCTTCTCCTGCTATAACAAATCAAAATGTCTCGTATGCAGTTTGTGTCGAGACTAGGGTCGGGGTGACAAAAGATGCTATTGTCCATCGTTAGGCTGACAGTCATCGACATCTGAGCCTGGTACCATTATAACTTTGTGATTTAAAAGGCACAGAAAGTATGAAAAACGTTGGCATTTGTGCATTAAGCAGCAACAAACTTGTCTTGTTTATTATTTTAGTTAGATGAATTTAGTTAGGCGACTCCCAAAACACCTGTTTACATTGATGGGGGCGGTGTCAGTTTTCCGTGGGTTGCTGTTAGTGTATTTCTTTTAAGCACGTCCTTTTTACGTTACATTTTTCACGTCCTCTCATGTTTGTGAACTGAGCTTCCACAGTACATCTTACCGGCTAGCTTTGTTTCTACCTTCGGTCTGAATAAAACTAAGTTACAGACACATGTGACACAGAGGTGAAGACACTTTCAAACATGGCACAGGGATGTATGTGGGTGGTGACTGGAAACAGCTTTCCTGGCTGGCTGTGATCACTGGTGAGCTAACTCCTTGAGGCTCATTTATGCTCCCTTACCGTACGAAAATAGATACGTCCATTTTAAATGATATAACCATCACCACCCACATATTTCCATGCTTCCCTCACCTGGGTTTGGATGTGCATAAATAAGCCATTACACCTTACGGCAACTCTGAGAGGACACACTACTCCAATTCATAAACTCTCAGTCACACCTCCCTTCCACAAACAACAATCTAGTCGTCCATTATGATGTTTAACCTTGGACATTGTTACAAACCAATTCAGTAGACCTCAGCAACCCTAGTTGAGAACTTGATGGTTATGAACTCAAGTATGAGTTGTTGTACTTCCAATACTTTCATGGTAATTCTGTTGGTGAGAACTTTATCTCTTTCTTATGTTTTTGTTCTGGCCATATGACCTACATTTGCAGTACAGGCTTTAAAAAATGGATATATATAGCCTCAACAAAAATGATTATTAGCTTCACAGGGGAAGGAAATTATTAGCTGTTCTTGTTATTCTAACCATACACTGTGAACATTTCAAATCAAAATAACTACTTGCAACGACCATTAACAAAAAAGCTAACAGAAAAAATAGCTAGATCTCACTGCCCTCTGTCTGATTGAAATGAGTCAAATGCTATTTCATCTCCGGTCTACTACCAAGCCCACCAACCCAATCCACAGGGTCTTCTGAACAAACCCCCATCCCGCCCTCATTTGGAATTCAGCGCCTCTCTTTCCTCTGTGTCCTCCGCCCTCTCACCTCTCTCCTGCCCAGTCACCCGGTCCACACTCCACATCCGCTCTAGGCGTCGGTGCTGCTTGCCTGCCTCTCGGGATGCGCTGTCCAGGTCCAGGGAGCCCTGGCTCCGCGAGGGGGCTCCGCTGCACGAGTCACAGGCCAGCCCGCTGCACTCCGCCTCCCCTTTTCCACCCTCGCCCCAGCTGCGGATGTTGTGGGCGCTGACGGAGGTCTGCAGTGGAGGTTGAGACAGGTGATGGTGGTGGCCGTGGTGTGATCCATGGTGGGAGTGGGATCCAGAGACGGCTAAAGACTGCTGCTGCTGGTTGCTACTGCTGCCTCCACTTGCCCCGCTACTTCCTCCACTGCTGGAGGACGCGTTGGTGCCGGAGACACCGTGGTGGTTCCCGTGATGATCTTTCCCATGATGATCTTTCCCGTGATGGTGGCTGGTGCCACGGCCGCTGCTGGCATGGTGGTACTGGGTGGGAGACGATGAGGTGGAGGAAGGGGAAGTGGAGGGCTGGATCAAGCCACCTCTGGATCCCACCCCACGACTCCCCGACTTCTCCTTCAGGACGTCCAGTTCTAGGCTCTCTTTGCTGCCCCGGCCGCTGCTCATCAGCATACCGCGCTGGGTGGTGATGGTGTACACACGGGCAGGCTGCAGGGTGCACTCGACACACTTCAGCTGGTCTTCCTCCGCTGAGAAGCTGCGCTCGAGGGACAGCCGCGATGGCTTGGTAGAGATGGTGATGGAAGGGGGAGGTGCCAGTGCGGGTTTCACCAGGCTGGACTCCTGGTTGTCCTCACAGCCCTTGGTGGTGTTGGAGCAGGGATGCAGGTGGTTGTTGTTGTTGTTCGGGCCAATCGTGTCACTTGGCGACTCCGGGTCAGGACCCACCAAGGTCTCACACAGAAGATGAGCTAGTATGATGGTGAAAAAGACAAATACTAGTGTTAAAGAAATGAGGAAAGAGCGAGGAAAAGAGAGAGGAAAAAGAAGAAGAGCGGAGAATGACACAGAGGATAATATCTTCTGAGGTTATCAGCTGTGGCAGTGATACACTAATGATCGCCTCGTGGCATTTCAACAGTGGATGAGGTGAAGCAGGTGGAAAAAAGGTATGGACAAATGGCAGGATGGCAGAGACGCTGACCTGATCCGTTTCGGTTTTCAGGGTGTGTGTGGGACAGGTACTCTCCAAATGCTCGTGCTGCTCTGTGGACACACACACACACATGACACACACATACACAAGACATTAATTCACGAGGTGGAAAGGAGGGGTGAGCAAGAAAGGAGAGGAAATGGCAGGGTAGAGAAGAGAGAAGGGCAAGGGAATTGTAAATCATAAACCTAATTGCCTTCTTTGTAGGCTTGTGCCACCCACAGATTAAGATGCAGCTGTTTTATCTCCACACTTCAGGCAGCCTCAGACTGAGGGAGAGACAGAGTATGAGACAGCCGGAGGAGATGGAGTGAAGGATTGTTTGACTTAATTTCTCAGTATGACCTCGGTTTGCGTCGGCGGATGTAATTGCAGCTGGCAGTGTGTTCATGTTTTCCTTGTTTCATACGCGCTCAGGATGTATGTGTGGATGTATGTACTGTATCTTCGTGTCAAGAAAAATACTTAACCTTGACGGCAACTGAAGATGATTGCTTGGAGATGGAGCTGAAAATAGATGCTGTGAGCTCCATAAGCACAGTATTGCATCTGGTGGTTAGCTCCTTTTATTCCCGCTTGGTCTTTCTTTTACACACACACAAGAATAGTCAGATAAATACAGACATTCATCCAGCCAGGTCTCACAGTTGAATGGCACTGACCTCCCAAATGTTCCTTTAGTCAGTGTGTGACAGGAATGGAAAATTAGCAAAGCAAGACAGGATAAAAGAAAGAAAGATAACTTCATAGATGTGCTTTCAATGTAAATCTGCTTACTAACTGAGAGAAAATGTAGGGCAGCAATAATTATTAGGAATAAGGAGACATTATGGTAATTAAGAGTTAGAGGAGAGGCGAGGAGAAAATGGAGTCACTCTAATACTGTAAGCTATTGATATTCATTTATTTCCAGGGCAAGGATCATGGTAATTATTAACTGTACTTGATTGTATTTTTGAGACACTAGCAGCTGTCATTATTTCCATTTCAAGACTTCAAACTCTTATTCCACTACTCCAATACTGTAGTTTTTATTTATTATTTAACAACAGGCTGCTGCTATAGTTTAAGAAATACGTTTTCTTGAGATACCAAAGATCGCTTCCTTTTAAGAAAGGGTTAATTTATCTTATCTCAAGAAAACAAGCTTTGGTTATCTCGGGATAAATTAAACTGTCGTCGCGAGCAAAACGAAAAGTCTTATCCTCTTATTACTTACAGCCTAATGTTTATTAGATCAGCAGTGCCATACCAGCAAGCATAGATTGCAGACAAGTCTTGCAGCTGATTTTAGCTGAAAATGTCGGATCAAGGAGTACCCATTATCAATCAATAATGCAACAGACTGTACATCAATCTTAATTTATTTATATACATACTTTATTAGCCTATACCTTTCGAACACCCACCAATGTGAGTAGTTTTATTTTCCCTATGACACACCTCTGAGTTGCTCACTGTAAGCCTGTTGTTTCATTCTGCCCTGGTTCTGCACAGAATGGATGATTGAAGCACTTTTAGCAGCTTACACTCTTAATTATATCCGTCAAAGATTTACATACATAATGACCACTATAGCCAGCTGCTCCTCTCAAGTATCTCTCTCTAAAGCGTCCATGTGGAAACAAGCACTACAGAATGATACTACTGTTACTCCTAACTCTTACAATAGGTAAACCAAGCCCAGAGAGCAGCGTTTATGTCACGGTCCACTCTTATGAATCTTATGATGTCATTTTCTCATATTAAATGATCTCATCAGCTCGACATATCGGCTGTTTATTTTCTCCATGATAACAAGATAAACTTAACATGTTATCACAGGAAGAAAAAGTGTTATCTCGATGACTGCATAAAAATAAATAATTGTTGTTAAGGGCTTCTGTATAAACTTCTGTATAAAATATGAAGAAGTAAGGGTGCCTCTAAGATAACACAGTAAAACACACATTACAACATTGTGTTGTTGTTAATTTTACTTGAATACTTGTATCGTGTCTGACTTTGAGTTTAAACTCTGAGGGTACCTCCATTAGGGATGCATGATACATATTGGGCTACTAAATTATTGGCCCCCATGGAGCTGATTCTACAAAGCCACATTGTGTTCAGTGACTTTGTAACATACAGTAGGTGACGGTATGCACCACTGAAGTTGTTTTGCGATCACTCAAGGACACAAAGGCGACATCTATTATTAGAGAGATGAAATTTTAATTCATCCATCTTTGCACACTGCATCTTGGCTTTACTGCCCTCAGGTGTGCACAAACTAGAGGTTAGTAACTTGTTTTGGAATATAACAATGTGAAATGATCAGTATCGGCCATGAGTAGCAAGTAATTGATTGCTTTTCTCCGACTGGAGGAAGAACATGAAGTCACCAAGCCCAAAGAGTGTTGAGGTGGAGATTTCCAGAATAATAGCATCCTTTCCGTCCAGGAGCAAAAGGAAAGCGATCATGGTGGACTCAGCAGCACTACAGGGGGGCTCTAAAGAAACTGAAAGTCACAAGTAATGGGCAACCATCAATTAGAACATTTAACCAAAATGAAATTGTACTGAAAATAGTTTACCAAAACCTTTTAAGCTTTGAGCAAGTTCAGACATGAAAGGATTGCAGGGCCAGTGAAGCAGTGGGGACACAAAGGGCTAACGTTATGGTAGAATTTTACCAATCGAGCATTACACAGATAGGCTCTATTTGTCAGTTTGAGCTGGATCAGACTCAGGAGGAAGCGTAGTTAATCCGATGCAAGGTCTCGGACCACCAGTCAACATTCAACCCCGCTGTAAGCTCTGACTCCCATAGTCTTAGTCTTCAAAGCAGACTGGCTACCCATGGACATTTTGTTACTGTAAATTTTGGAAACTGTGCAATAATTTAAGAGCATCCTTCCAAACCTTTTCACAAGGACATGGTGGAAAAGAAGCAAACTGAGACCAGAGAAAGGTCAGAGCAGGGCTGGCTTCAGCAAAATGACTTTTAACAGGAAGGTTTTAAATAATAAATCACTAATGATAGTACAGGCAGACTAATGAATCAATTGTGAGTCAGTATACTTATTGTCTTTTTCAAAACCTAGTGTGAAAAGCATCATGCAAAATTTGTTACGTTTATATAGACGTGATTCTAGAAAAAAGCCTGGTGTGTTTACAAAAACTGCCTGTTTTCCTAATGCAGTTAATGTCGGAGGTGACTGCTGACACACACACACCCACACACATGCTCACACTTTGTGCAGAAGAATCCCCGGTGTAGAGGGGAATCTGTGGGTGTAGCTCTGTCAATTATTAAAGCCTGTCCAACACAGCAGGCGCACACACAAACACACACCCACATACACTCACTCCCAGTAAGAGCCGGAGTGCAGTGAAAACAGACTCAAACATTTTCTCTGATGCACCGTCTTCCCTTTTCCCTTACACTGAGTTTTTTCATTTTTCATTTTAAAAACAGCCCTCTATTCTTGCTTCCCTACCCCCTCCCCTCTCCTGTCTCTCTCCTCCTTCTCTTCTCCAAAGCAGGATTTCTCCAGAGACAACTTATGTGAACAAAGCTGCTTTACATCTTTAAAGGAAACGTGACAAAATGACCTTACGTTCACATTAAATACACATCTTGGAAACATTAGTCCTTACCAATGCAACAGAAAGATGAGGCTAAGACATTATACTTGTACATGTTTGACCAGAGGAGGTCCTCTAAATGGCGCTATGACTTTATTATTCAAATTACTTCAAACCCATTAAAATATTCCATATTACCTGACTAGAAAGTAGCATTTTGTGGGAAACTCTGAGATCCTCTACCTATGCTAATTCATAGTGAATACATACATCAGTAATTAAAGAGCATAATACCCCCTTCTTTACCCATATGAAGGCTGCAGGGGAGGCTTTTGGAGAGCTTAACCACACCAGTTTTAAGACTGATGTGGACTCTCATTAGAAAGACAAAAGAAAATGTAAAATGTATACTGCATAACAGCATTCTATAAGATACTGCATGTAATATTTTACTCCTATGCCAGTGGTTCTCAAAAATGTTTTTTAAAGCCAAAAAAATATTTTCTTACCTTAACCATAACCAATATCATGCCTCATGCCCACACCTAACCAACCAAACCAACAAAGGTAACCAATCTGAGGCAAAGTAGGGCAGGTCTTTAGATGGGACAGGTATTTGATGCTATAAAAAAAAAAGTTGTGAAACGTCATGATTGACAGCTGAAACCTGCTCATGATTGAGTCCGGCAGGATCTAAAGACTTTGGCCACATCACCCAATTGCTCCCGTGCAAATTCAGGCTCCAAATGATGGAATGAAATAACAATTATGGTCTGCCTGGGCCTGAAAAAGTCTTGGCGGTCCATAGCTCTTGTACCAGCAGTGTAAACAACAGCAACACTCCCCCAATGCGCTCTGAGCCCCCAGCCAGGACAGAGTATATACAGTATCTATGATATGACCTCTAGCTGCACGGCTAACTGAGCAAGCTGGCTCACAGCGGCTACAGTAAGAAGCAGTTAGTGGTTACTCTGATAATATGCTGCCTCCTCTTTGTGTGGAGCATGAATTCAGCAGGTGGCCATTTCTTACATATTACACCCTAAACACAAATTAATCTAAGAATCTGCACCAAGTAAGAACAATAAACTGTAATAAATGTCTTAAAAGTAGATTTGATGCCATAGTACAAAGCCTTAAGATTAGGAGGTGATGCAGTGTGTGTACATGCACTTAGTTATGTGCATGTGTGTGAGTGAGTCAGCCTCTAATATACTCAAAGGCAGAATAGACAAAAGAACAGAAAAATTAGATGAGATATTTGTTTGTTTGTGTATGTGGTGATGTAACAAGCAACCAGTCCCATTAAGGACAGTTGTGACAAATGTAGTCTATGCTCTAATCAGCAGGTGTCCCTGTGAAGCTCTGAGATGTTTTCATTTTAACCTTCCTGATTTATTATTCAACCAGCTGAGGCACTCTGATTAGAATCAGCAAACAATGGTGCAAGCGACTCGCATCATCCATTATACATGAAAGGAAACAGACAGAAAGAACACATTTCAATCCATCCGTCAAACAAACCCTCTCTGTATGTTCCTTCTTATTACTGTTATATGTGAGGGGGACACAGGTGCATGAGGTGGCGGGAGAAACACTCTAAGGTGAAAAATGTCGGAGGAGGAGGCAGAGAAGAAGAGGAAGAGCTTGACAGGCAGAAATGAAATTCGTCCTGCATGCTCTCAGACATGTGACAGGGGTTTGGGGAAAGGAACGAGTTGGGGAGGGGAGTTTCTGGGGAGGAGAGACGGGATCAGAGAGGAGAGGAAGCAGAGTGTACAGAGAAAAATGGGGCATATTAAAAATGAAAGTCGGAGTAAACTTGAGGAAACAGAGGCACACAGAGAGGGAGCACAGTCAGGACAATGAGGGAGAAAGAGATAAAACTGACAACAGACTGTTTCCTCCTTGAGGCAAATGCGTCTTTGAAAATCAACTGAGTCCTGAAATCCTTTGTGTCATTTAACCTCTTATGGGTCTTCTACAGGCCCGCTAAGTAGGATGTGTGTGCTGTGAAACACTTGTCCAACAGGAGCGTCAGGGATGGCACAGGTTCAAGTTCAGATCAGATCAGATTAGATTTCCTGACAGCGATGGAGAGCTTGTGGAGACCGGCTGTGTGAGAGTGAGAACATTGACTTCATAGGTTTATGTTTATGTTTAAGTGTTCCCTCGACAAATATACTGTATACGCACTGCAAACCATAAAATATCTTACTGAGGTTCACATTTAATTCTTGATCTTGGATAACACAAGAGACATTCTCATCACAAGCTCCATTTAGTTTTGAGGACCATTTTGATCTTTATATCGTATCACATAAACTTCCTCAGCAGATGGAGTTTGCCCAGCTCTGATGGAATTGTAGACGTCCACATTTCTGTTTTGATCAGCACTCGCTTCTTCTGGCTCAAAAGCTTAAATTCAAACTTCAAGAACCTCAGGAAACCGCTGTTTCAAAGAGAAAGATCATATCACATGATCTTCATCAGCAGATGGAGTTTGGTCTGTTGTAATGGATTTGTAGGTGTTTTGACTACTTAAAAGTCCACTTTGCACTGAAGTTGATTTTTTGAAAGTTTGGAATGAAACTCAAAAATCAACTTTCTTACTAAATGGACCTTAAAAGCTTTAAATTCAGAATTATCGAGTGCTCTAATCGATGCTGCAGCATGGGCACTAAATGGACTTTGGATTGGGATTTCCCCTTTTTTTCCTCAACAAAACTTTTTAGATTTATTTCCAGTGTGTGAGAAAGCTGTGTGAACATTAACTTGAGACCTGATGATGTGTCAGTGCTGTAATGTGACACGGTTATATGGTGACACTTTCAGGAGTTATGGTAAACAAGTGATGGAATTCTTTACAAAAATGCCCCAATTTTTTGTGTTTACTTTATATAATGGTCATAATCCCTAAATTGTGTACAAAGGGCTAGTTTTGAATGCAAGAAATTACCAAATTTACATGATCTATAAAATAGACGTCCATGTTTGCTTTGTTGTTTGTCTTTGATCAAGGATTGATTTTGTGACTGGACAACATCACTAGAGATTGCAATGCATTTCAGCTGCAAACTCGAATGTCACAGTGTCCTTATCAAAACAACAACTGGAATTTTGGAAACAGTTCCTGCTCTAAACTAACCAAGTCTTCAAATTTATCTGGCAACATCAGAGTTTAGATGAGTTCCCCCCAAACCTCACATTCACTCTGCAATTTTTTCTGCCACTGGTACGAAATCTCCCTGGAAAATTATGGCTGACTGGTGATGGAGTCAGGCTGACAGCCTGGCACCATTTCTATCTGCTTTCATGCCTCTATTAGAGACTAAATGAGTGAATAATTTCACATTTCTTCTGTGTCGTTGGTAGTTGCTACTCTGAGGAAAACAGAAATGATCTAATTGTCTTTGCGACAATGGTGCCAACTATAATACCACTTGGAAATGCAAGGGAACTGTTTTTGGGTTGTCTGTTTCCACTTTAAATGACAAAATATTTTGTTTGTGAGCGCCCTAAAAATGACACGTAGAAGCATTTTCTAATCCGACACCCTTATTTGTCAGACCACATTTGTATGGAGAAAGAAATCTGTTTTATGACGTGACAATGTTATATTTAAAGCATGGTTACGTTTAACAAATGAAGCAAATATCATGGTTTGGATTAAAGTAAACATCTTGGTTTGGGTTAAAATAATCCCTCTGTCAAGGTTTGAGGAGTTTCGTCACGGTTAAAATCAGTCAGCAATCATGGTTGTGGTATAAAGAAATCAATGTTGATGGTCAGTGGTCTCGTGTTAAAGGTCCAATTTGTGAGATCAATCAATCAATCAATCTTAACTGGCAGAAACCTCCAGCAGAACCAGACTCAATGTTGGGCGGCCAAAATAGTTGATCATTGAATCTCATTCCCAACTCGTCAGTATTGAGACTCAATCAACTAGTATCTTACAAATTGGACCTTGGTCTGATGTAGCTGTCGCATGACATTTTGTTGACCTCCCATCCAGCCGTCCTCTGACCTATGCAGACTTTGATGCTCAAAAAATCTCCTGACAGACAACAGTCATTATTACCATAGAGTCTTGAGGCAATGCCATTTTTTGCCAAAATGACTGATGCTGTATTCGGAGGACAGTCTCCAACTATACAATGTCAAGCAACAAGGATGCTATATGGTCCAATATTTTGGACAGAACTCCAAAGATAGCTGTAAGTCTGTTATGTAAACTACTGCAGGTACAACGTGAAACCTGAAGCTCCTCGCCTTTTCCCTGGTTGTCTGTTCTGTTCTGAGTGAATATGATATAATATATTTCGCCTTTGTCTGGGTCTACAGTTCAGCAGATACTCCAGTGTACTTTTCACAAGCTGAATGAGTCAGAAACAATTACACACACTCCGCTCCTTGTTGAACACATTCTGCCAAAAGATCCACTAACCACTTTGCAGACACATACCTCAACAACATGAAACACCTCAGCACTGCAACTCTTTTAATAGACTCTGACAGAACAATGCATAACTAGACACTTGACAGATGGGAAACATTACAAAACTGTACACATGACCTGCCCTTTTTCTTCAGTGTCTTCAAGTTTGTGCTCACTAATCTTTCCAGATTTTAAAACAATACTCATTTCTTATTTCAATGTTACTTTATCCCCTTTTTGTTTGACTTTTTTCTTCCACTGTCCTGTTTTTCATGATGCTTATACGCCTACGTTTTCAGCGCTTTTTTCCCTGGTTGGGTTTGTTCTGACAGGTGTAAAAAGCCCACCCACATTTGGATATTTTTCTTGCAAGAAAATAATCAGTTTCTATAAAATCAGGGTCCCTCTGCCAAGTGGAGATATGTTAAAGCAATGTGTAGATTTTAGGTAAAGGTCAATGCAATTAGGTGTAAAATGTAGCAATGCTTTATATAAGATAATAAGAAATTTAGATAATTTGGAACAAAGAAATATCTTGTGGAGAAGAATGCTTTGCTTTTTACACTGTTGTTAAGTCTGATTCTTGTTATTTTCTTCAATTTCCCCATGACCATGTTAATTTAATATTCACAAACTGAGCACTTTGTTTTTAGTCTGTTATTTTTTTTCACTTATTTTGTCCACTTCTGTTTAACAAAACACTGTTCTACCCTTGCATCTTGAAAAGGAAAGTGTAGTAAAACACATTATTATAACTTGAAAATAGCAGAGAAAGCAATCTATACAAGAATGGAAGAAAAAAATCAGTGATCATTAATTAAAACAATTTGGTTCTTATTAAGTTTAAGCTGTAATTTTGACCAACAAATTATCTTGAATGGACCCTGAAGGTTGCTCTGAGATTAAAAAACTGTCATCCGGGTATCTTCACATATAAAGGCATGTTATACTGCAACGTACATTTTTTCATTCCTCTATTGACCCCTATCTAATCTTCTCATGCCTTTTCCCTGTGGATTCTGATGCTGTTTAACACTGTGACCATATATCTTAAGAGGACAAGCGGCTCATGGCTGAAAACAGGTCATCGCTCCCCTGGCAGTGTTCCCATTGGTCTGAATATCATCAGAGCTGATGTCTCCCTGGGCATCTCCCCACTGTAAACAATGGGCTGCCAAGCAAAGAGATTCCTCACTCTTAATGCGCCTTAATCGAATCCACCTCTCAGATGGTCTAATTGAATTGTGCCTCCTACAAACAAACACATACACACACACAAAGGAGCATACACACACACACACACACACACACACACGAATGCACCACTGGGGTGATGAGAACCTGTTGAGAGGCTTGTTGCATGTGCTGAGAGCCGAAGGGACTTGGGAATGTTAATTGCAGTCTTGAAACTGTGGTGCATTATGGGACATGATGGAAAGAAGCACCTGATCGGGACGCTGATTAAAATGTCAATGAGTCACCGCAGCTACCACAGCCACACACAGCGATGAGTGATGCAACTTATTCACACAAACAAACACACAGCACTCTCCTGTTTCTCTGTTGTAGACTTCACATATATTATTCATATTTAATATACATTTCTAAAGATCCATAATAGGTGTCTTGCTGTGTTTGCTTCTTGACTTAACATAGCAGGAAAATCGCAAGTGCTACCAATAATATCAACAGTGGCTCCGCTCTATTCAAATGTCCCAGTAAGTCATAATACCAGGACCCTGAAACTCAAGCAGCTAAATGAAATTCAGCCGTTTACACCTCGACTTACATTACTTCTGTGGAAAAATGCTCATCGTAAAAACTAAAATAGAAGATTATAACATGGAGAAGAAAAAATTATTTAAAAAAAAAAAAAAATGTAGACATTGTGCAAAGAAAAAAAACTTTGCTTGACAGTCCATTCTTGCCCTTGTAAACTGACAAAACAATCTCCACACAAAGTCAAGCTATTAACTTCTTCTGCAGCTTTTGACCGTATCACATGGTTTTCATCCGCAAAAAAGGGACAGTTCAACCCAAAATCAAAAATACATATGTTTTAATGCCTACATTACTTTAATTTGTAATGCTATTAATCCATCCAGATTATTTTTGTGTGAGTTGCCGAGTTTTGGAGGAAGAGATGCCTGCTTTCTCTCGATTCTGAAGGAACGATGTGGTGCACTGCTTGGGGTGCTCAAAGCGGCAAAAAATACATAAAAAGCAAATTCAACAGAAATCAGAAATCATTACATGGTTACTCAAGATTAGGGCTGGGACGATGACATAAATTCATCGACATGATTTGCGTCGTTGCGTCGTCCCAGAGACGCCGCATTAATACCGCAGCGGGGGTTCGCCAATTCTCCACCATTGGTCATTAACACAGAGCCAAGCACCGCTGGAGTAAAGGCGAATCGATATGTAATTCACACAGAAAGCCGCCGCTGCAGCTCCTACAGAGGCGTGATGGTACACGTCATGATGATGATGATGTCTGTGTGTTTTCGAGGTGTTTCCCCGGTGTCCTCCTGTCAATCTAAACCAGCGGACAGTTTATAATCATAAGGATGCTGTTATAATGTGTTGTGATTGAGATCCTGACCCACCAAACGTCCTGGAAAGTGAAAGAGTTACATTTTACGCTCTAAATTACATAATTAATAATCGCTGATGCTGTCTGACTCCCTCACTCATGGGGACGGAGGCTGTTATCTGGAGGAAAGTTCACTTAAGTCTCGATCTGGAGCGCTGACCGTTGCGGTGATTTATATCAACACAACCACTTGAGTGAGTTAAAGTTTCTTGCCGGGGACAGACGCTTTTTTTCGGGCAGAAATGTGACGAAGAGTCGGTAGGACAGACAGGAGGACGGACGCTGCTCTGCGTACAACTGCAGTATTTCTTTCTTCATATAAGTTACCAAAGTCAGTTACAGTTACTACGTTACTTTTGTTTGGTCATGTAATGTTAAATTAATTGTTAGATTAGTCGGCTAATTGAAAAAATAATCGCTAGATTACTCGTTTGAAAAATAATTGTTTGGGACAGCTCTACTCAAGATAATGCACAGACCTTGTTGTGAGAAGTTTCATGTTTCTATTTTTTCTGTCTATCACACTACACCCGCCAACAGAATCACCGCACAGAAGAATCATGAGTGAGCGGCTAGCTTACTAAGCTAACTGAGCGAGCTAAAGTTACAGTTCAGGTAAGGGGCACTTTTAATGTTTACAACCTTGTGCTGTCATGAGCATGAGCCTCTCATCCAGGAGCACGCTCCTTTTCATAGGTAGCTCATGTTCATGGTAGCAGTCAGACAAACAATCACTTAACACTGCTGGAGCCCTAATCATTCCTCAGACTGTCATCAATCAAATCTGCCTCATTCAGCATATTTATTGCAGGGAATTATACCATCTGATTGGATAAAGGGGGAGGAAAAGAGATCAGGAGGAAGCTAGTTGTGATAGAAAGACGCTTTACTCAAATGTAAACTGGTTGTACAAAAAAAAAATGTAAATACAACAGAGCAAGATTTTGGCAAAGAATGACCAGTATCTCAAAAAACACTCTCTCCATTTGCTGAGCTGGAGTGGATCTGAATAACTGTTGTATCATAAAACAATTACGTAACAGCCCTCGACCCGATGAATAGTCACTGCGAGCCCACAACAAAGACAGGCAGAACCTGTCGACTGTCCCGAGCAAACTGAGACACATAACTAACATCACATTTGCATCCCTCTCGGAAAAAAACAAATCCTTTCATCTCTCATGCTGTCTTCACACACCCACAGCTCTGCAAGTGTTGTCCGATGCCCTTCAGCCGAACCACAGCCCAGCCCTCCTCTCTTGGCTGATAGAAGATCAAAGCGTTTGCTTTTTCACTCAATGTCGCAGAATTCTGGTGCTTGAATTGGAGGTAATCTTTCCTCACCCCCCCCCACTCATTCTCAGTCTCTCGCTACTTCTCACGAGCTGCTGGAGGGGAGAGTGTGACCTGTTTCATAACTAGCAATCCATAAACATGCATAAGATGAGACCGGCACTGACGAACGACCGGGTACAAGAAGCCGGTGTCTCTTATGTATCATTTGCATGTATTCCTATCAGTGTGGTCACTCACACTTGTTTGGTGTCCTCTAACAGGTCCTCATACCTCAATGACGAAACGAGTCATCCATCAGAGCTTAACAAAATTACTTCTGAGTGTTTTTTTCTGATTTGGCATACTCATTCGGCAGGGCAAAGACGCACCAGGGGTAATTTTAATTCGTGCTAGCAGCCTGGCTGTCGGGACAGCGAATTCTGTCCGTTTAACATGTTCGTCCAGGCTGAATAAAATAAAAAAAAAATTAATTAATTAATTAATTGATAAAATTTAGTCCAGACATTCATGGTCACCAGAGGATTAATCAGTCAGACTTCGGTGGTCCTCTGATTTACCTCAACCGCCTCCAGATGGTGGACATTTGTGTTTTTTCTAGGCATGTCTTGACAGCTATTGGCACTAAACTTGGTACAGATTTCCCAGGAGGACAAATCCTTACGACTTGGGTGATCCCCTGACCTGAGCGCTAATGCCACTGGCAACAGGAAAAAAGATTTATGGAGTGGTTAAATTTCAGTAAAGTAGAATCTCTTCTTTTGAAGTTGTAAGGAAAGATGACCTTTACGGTTAAGTATGGAAAAATCTTGTCATCGACTACTAGGAAACAAGATGCAAACTTTGGTCTCCTATGTCAAAGTTGGATGCTTTTTATACCCAGTTCAAGAATAACTAGACTACAAAAAGGTACAATCATCGTGTCAAGTCTTGATATGGTTGTACAGACTGAAATCCACTGGGGAAGCAATTATACAGAGCCCAAGCATCATCAAACAGGCTGAGGGTGGAATATTGTCCTTCAGTACATTGAACATTGTTAGTTGCTAATTCATCTAAACCAAGGCAAACAGTTTAACCAAGCTAGCCTTGACATGAGCTAACATACCCGGCGTGTACTTTATGTTAGTGTAAATGTCTGTGGACGTCAGCTACAGTTGTTGCGGTCAGTGTTCAGGATGTTTGACAGACATGGCATCATGGATGGATGGATGGATGGATGGAGACCTTGGCTTCCACACCGTCTTCACAGCGTGGCTAGTTGTCAGATTCACTGCTCTTTCAAATTACTGAAGTGTAACAAACTCAGTCTACCATGACCTCCACAAACAGGTCGGCTGATTCAATAAATGTTTCATATGCTTCAGTCAGACTAATGTTGGAGATTTACACCTGCAGTTTCTTTAATATGCAACTTTATGATTAGGACTTGGGTTTGGAGTTAGGGTTATGATTATGATTTGATTTAGATAGAGTCCTGCTGATAGTAAGATTGCAGACAGTTATGGTTAAGAATGTCAAGCTAATAGTTTTGGAAAGGAACCAGTGAGGAGGGAAATAAATGTGTGGTCTTCGTGTTTTAGAAGACTATTTAAAAGAAATTGTGGATAGTGATAATGTGATGTGAAAGTCGAGGTGACACTATCAGGTCTCGCTCCAGATGAGGAACTGATGAGTCAAAATTAAGCTCTGACCACAATCTGGTCAAATCCAAACACCTAGAGCCTAGTCTCCAAGTATTAAAAGAAGAAATGAGCTGTCTGGGCCTTGTAGTAACAAAAAACAGAGGCGAGCGGCAAAGATTACTAAGCAGATGATTCCAGATGCTTCCAGATGTTTCACTGAATTCAGCTGTTGCCAGAGTGTATCCTTGCAGGACACATGACACAATATCAGCCAATAATGTTCTGATTGTAAAATTGCACAAAACGGATCAGACGTGCTTCAGAGATTAAATCATTTTACGTAAATAGCTGTTTTTGAGGAAGAGTCACCGCAGCCTGAATCGTCCCTGCAGATCTTTGGCGTTAGAGCTGCCTGCACTTCAGACGGAATGGAGAAGAGATGCGAGCAAATGAAGATTAACTGCAGAGAACTGTGTGTGTGTGTGTGTGTCTGTGTGTGTGTGTGTGTGTGCATGCCCAAGTGTTTGCATGTAGATATGTTTGTGTGTGTTTGGTTGAGAGTCGAGGGGAAAGCACTTTTGACTGTCTCTTCTTCATTCATGGGGTCGCGTGCAGGTCAAAGGCTGATCGGTATTGGATGTGATTCAGCTCGTTCGCTCTGCTAATGCAACAATTAAGCTCTGTGCTTCCTGAGCGACGAATAAAGATTGTAAATAACTTATTACGTGCATGCATTTGAGTGTGTGTGTGTGTGTGTAGGAGGAGATCATCCTCAATCGTTAGTAGTCGTGTCAGAGGTGTAATAGTATTTCAAGAGCTCCATTGAGAACATGAAGAAGACTCAAAAAAAGACTGTCGGCCTTGAGATGGACTCACACACACACGCACACACACACAAACACACAAACACACACACACACACATTCTAACAGTAATCTACCTGCCTTGTAGTCATTAGGTATGAGCATCACATCCTCATCTTCCATTTCAAGGTGGCACACAGACATGTATGCACAAGAAGGCTCTCCTCCAGGCGTTGTAATGTAAGGAAGGCACCGAGAGAATGACGTAATAGCACATCAGCCCACATCTGTGGATGCCGTCAAGGTCATTCATTGACTGAGTTGGAATCACACACGGGGGGCCTGCGACGAGGTCCACACCGAAGCAGCACAGGAGAGCTGAATCTGGTATTCTCGTCTTAGTGGAGCTCGCAGCCCGCGGATCGCGCTTCATGCGCAGACACATGAACACAGCTGAACACACGTGCTTTTCTGAGGAGCTGCAGCTCAGCCTCAGACACGCAGCCAGGACGGAGATCACTCCTCTGCCTGCATGCGTGCTGCTCGAACAGCTGTGATTCTACATGCACCGCACATACTCTTAAGAGCGGGTCGTTAACAGCTTTTAACGGGCTGGACTCGTGCCAAACAGTCCGAGTCCCACACCTCTCCAACAGGCTGCAGAAACGAATGAAGGCTTACCAGCGCCGCTGCCCTCTGTGATAACTGACCGCGATTATTTGATCACTACTAACGACCGTATCGATCGCTGTGATGGACTCATTGACAGCTGGATCGTTTCCTCGCCGGGGTGTGAATTAAGGCATGCCGTGCCGCGCCGCGCCGTGCGCACGGGTCGATGCGGCCAGACATTTTTTCTTGTTTAAATTACCATAAAATCAGATGGCGGGCTGTTAATGCAGCAGGTGATGGTTCTATTTTAGGCGTTTGCCAAACTGAGTGAGAATGAATGTGTGATTCAGCAGCCCTCGCTTTGCCCCTGCATGACTTTCATTACACAATGATGCTCCATTCACAACGTTTAGTCAAAATTGCGACGCGCCAGAGGCGAGATAAAAACACATCGTGCGGGAAACACAGGGCAACATTCCCCTTTTAGGTAGGCTATATTTTATCATTCAGGAGAGACGCAAGTTGGATAGACGCACACGTTTTGCTCAGCCTCTCGCCCCGGGCTAAACGGGACAGTCGGCAGACGTGTGAAAAGCGCAAAGAGCCTCTCTGCGCATTAGACAGAAAGGCTGAGCTGTACCCGGGACAGCGCAGCGCCGGTTCATCCAAACACACGGCACGATAACTCCGTTCGGGTCACACCTGGAGGCTCCGAATACCTGCCGAATCTCCCCGGGTCTGCTGCACTGTACACATAGAAAACGGGTCCCGAAGGGCGGAGAGAATGAATCCGGGTGTCACTCACCTAACTTTTGCTGCCACAGAAGATATCGCATCGTTTCTTAAATTCTTCCTTTTGGACACGGCAGTTCCCATGCTGACATGGAAACGACGCAGGCTGGAAAACAGTTCATTCCAAAGAGAGGTCGGACGGACGAATGCGACAGTGAAAACTATACAAAAAAGAAGAAACACAACAAGAAGAACAACAACAAAAAAAAAGTTTAAGGGAAATCCGGGAGCAGATATGTCACGCAGGCGTCTGCAGAGGAAAAGATGCCCAAAAGAAAAAAGAAAAAAAGAAACGGGGACGTCAAGCTCTCTCTCTCTCTCTCTCTCTCTCTCTCTCTCTCTCTCTCTCCCTCTCTCTCTCTCTCTCTCTCTCTCTTTCTCTCCTACAGTCTGTTAAAGTCTCTCTCTGGTTACCATCACCGTGGCAACTGAGATGATCTTGGTCAACACATAGACTCTACAT
>OMLP01044771.1:0-10303 GCA_900302685.1 Spondyliosoma cantharus
CACACAAATCTCAAAAAAGAGACAAACACAAGCTCTTCTGCTAATCCTTCGGTCGGGAACACTTCCTGCTGTTGTTTTTATGACACATACCTATAACTGCGGTCGCGAGTGATCATGTGATAATCGCGGGAACTCCTCGGCCTCGCGACGGCAGCTGTCTACCGGACTGCGCCGTAGTGGACTCAAAGCACAACCGGTGGGGATTCCCGGACGGCGGAGCAAAACCGGATTGGAGCCGTAATGCAGCGGACACGTATCCAGTGAAAATTCGGGGATAAAGTGCGCTTAGGAAGAGAACAAGTGAGAATGCCTTAAAGTGTGCTTGGGAAGAGAACATTAACAGCTGTGTTTTTGGAAAGAAAACTCTAGAACTGAATCCTTGGTCCAGAATCATAGTTTCTTGGTATCTTTGCTGACAGTAAGGTCAGTTATGGACTAGTAACACATTTGAACAATCTGAACTGAAACTCTCATCCTCTCATCATCCTTCCTTCCTTCCTCTATCTATCCTCTCTTCTCCATCTTCGTTAAACTCCTCCCTCCATCTTCCTCTCGTTCCATCTATCCCCATCCCTCCCTCGATCCATCTCCCACCTCCGCTTTTACTCAATATTCCGCCTGTCGAGGTTGCAGGGGAATCCAAACTGCTGGGACGTCCTTGCTGTGCCACCAACTCTGTGAGGTTTGGGGAGCATCTTGGGAAGAATCCTTCGTCTTTCTCTTTGAAAGTAAAGGTGGGTTTACCATAACCAGCTTTGCCTCTTCTCAAGAACGTACACTCTCGTTCATTGCCTTCAATCTTCTCCAGCAAGCCAATGTAGCGGTAATTTCTTGATTTGCCCTTAAAGTTTACAAGCACAAAGTCGTCCACTGCAAGCTCAGTATTTTCTTCAGCACTTGTGTCAGACTCGGAACTCTCACAGTCTGTGTCGCGTGGAATCATGGTGTCACTCTCTGAGCTGCTTTCCATAATGGGCTGTTATTTTTTTTGTTTTTTTGCACCCTGTTTCTTGAGAAGTTCTCCAGCCTTCTTCTCTTCTTTTTCTTTGTGACTTGTTTTCAACAACCACTTCTCAGGTGTGTCAGTCAAGATTCGTGTCTTCACCTTTGTATGTTTTCTTTTGGGCTTTGTTGCCGTCACCTTTGGGAATGGCATTATTTCTACTGGAGATACGTATCCTGGATGGCTGGGAGAGACAGCACTATCAGAAAGCGATGATGACTCAGGTCCCGTGACACTAGGTCCTGGTGCTGGTAGGTCAGCTGAGGTAGATGGCTGGTCAGATTGCTCGTCAGGGTTGGGTCTGTCTGTGACCATGGATGGTGCATAGGCTTCCTGTGGGAAGATATCCCGGTTAACAGGAAAGATACCAGTGGACCTGAATCCCGACAGGATGTTTCTTGGTGTCATTGCTGACATGAAGGTCTCATGCACAATCTCTGGGATGGCATAAATGGAAGCAGTTTGTCCAGGGTGGGTTCGCATTCAACTGTCCATGGCCTTGTTGTAATATGCCTTGAATGGCCCATAGACCGATACATCAAAGGGCTACATTTTATGGGATGTATGAGGTGGCAAAGCATCATGATCCCATTCTCCCTCGCTATCGCCACAGACTTCAGTGAGACGTGTGCTGAATGGTTGTCAAGGATCAGTAGTAGTGGATGATCCTTGGAGCAGTTTGTTTGTTGGATAACATGCTCCAGGTACATGCAAAACGCCTCCTCATTTATCCAACCAGATTTTGTTGTGGTCCCGATTGATCCAGTCGGTGTCCTCTGATAAAGTGCTCATGGTATATGGTATATGAACATGGGGGGGATTGTGTTCCCTGTAGCATTGACAGCACATACTACCGTTACAAGCTCTCCTCTTTCACCAGATGTGAGTGAGCCAACTTGCTTTTTCCCCATCTGTGTCACAACTTCTGTACAGTTGTTACGCCTGTCTCATCCATATTATAGATCATGTTCAGAGGGAACTTGTGTCTGAAAAGAGACAGTGCACAGATTTTACATTTTAGAGGACACATTCATTTCTAATTAGACTACAAAAATGATTTCTCACATCAAGCATCAAATACCTGTCCATCACTGATGCCAGCTTATCAAAGAACAGAGTGACATTGTGTTCATTGAAGGCAGTGGCCCTTGCCAAGGATGTGGCCTCTGGTGTCCGGCATGATAGATGTTGTCGGTTTTAGAACAACTCAAGCCAATCCACTCCTGGAAAAAAGTTATCTTAACAATGGCGGTTTGAATTTTCTGAGCTAGCTGGCTGTTTGGCAGTAATTCTGGCAGGGAACCTTGCATATTTAGATAGATCTCTATGTTCAATTTCTCTTAGGCTACCTATTTGTTCTTCTCTTGACCAACTGTCTGGCACAGGGATGTTGTTTCGCTTTGCAAACTAATAGGCAAGTTCTCTGCATTTGAGAGTAGTAAGCCCATGAAACCGGTCTGCGAGATACTTAATATGTTTTGCAAGTTCAGACTCCATGCCATCTGAGAGAATCCTTTTAGCCTCTGCTACTCCATCATTGCCTGTCTTTTTCAAAGGTACATTTTCGTTTTTTGTCAATGTACCTCTTCAGTGTCATTCTGTCTATTTTGGCATCCTTTGCTGCTGCTCGAATAGACTTCCCTTCTCTCACTTCACTGGTGGCTCTTTCAAGAACATCAGTGGTGGCTCCCCTGCTTGTTTTGGCATGATGTCCACTCTGTAATCATACAAATGCAGAATCTTGATTTGATATTTAAGACAAAAAGGCTTAAGCCAAGCCGGTGGCTCAACTTACCTCTGGCCAAATGGCTCAACTTACCCCAGAGCTACCATTTTGACTTTATTAGTCCCCACAGCTAAAATGGTGCACTTTTATGCTAGGTTTATGACCTCATGTTGTAGCTCATAGATATCATCACAATTGATGTACGAAACAAATTTAAGATTATCTATTTTGGTCTAAACACAATTCTCATGAAACTTATGATAGAAGAGTGAAAAATTTTTTTTTGGAAATAACTTTACCCATGTGGTTCTTACCCTCACAGACTCCATGAAATGATGCCTTCCACCTAAATATTTGGTCAAATGATCAGTGTTTTTTACCGTTTCCTAGCAGCAACGGGTGGCTCAACTTACCCTTTGGCTCAACTTACCCCAGTCTCCCCTACGATGTTGAAGAAGGCAATTGAGTACGAGTGCGGTGATGATTAAGCTGCGGTGTGGAGAAGGCTTCTTTAAACACCAGTGGCAGCTCTGGGGCTGGCAGACCCCGAAAAGACAGAGTTAAGACTGGGCATTGTGCAGATTTCAGAAATGGGAGCGGATATAGTGTTGGTAGGCTTTAATCATGTGTTCTGTGACCCTTTGGCTGGAGGCCATCGAGGCTGCTCCAATACAGATGGAGTGGCTGGGAATAAGCTGGGGGAAATCCTGGACAAGGTTAGAACCTGCCTACATTGGGAAAGAAACTAGGATCGTGTAGCCACAGATTATGTGATGACTGAGGGGTTGGAAGGAGAAGCATTTTTTGAGATTTTCTGAATTGCATATCCTCACCACCCTGATCAACTCCTCCCTCACTTCAGGCCTTATTCCAGATCCTTTAAAGACAGCTACAGTATAGCCACTCCTACAAAAACAGCCTAGACTCAAAACTACAGACCTGTATCTCTTCTCTCATTCTGGCACTTTCTGGCTATTCTGACCCACAATCCTCTGCGCAGCAAAATTTGTGTCACATACATCTCAGTATCACGCAAATATAAATAAAGCCAAGAGAGTACAAACATTCGACGACTCCCTGACAGATGACAGTTCATTTGACAGAATGACGGACACTGAAAGGACAGATGAAAACATTCAAGTGTCAGTATCACATTCTTTGTACATTCTTTGTACGCTCTTAGCATTTCATGCTACGGCTGTGATGGATATTGGAGAGAGAGAGTCAAAGTTTAAGCCGCACTGTCATGACAAAATAGTGTGTCCCAGTTGTATGCATGCCGCATACAACGGTATGCATATTGTAGGGGAGAGATAGAGGTTGTTGCAAAGAAGATGTGGTGGGGAGAGGAACTGGCAACCCAATGACAGTAGTGCAAAGGAGAGGTTGTTGAAAGGATGAGACATGTTGTGAGAACCTGGGAACCCGGTGCCATTGATCACATCTGATGTGGTGTGACTCAGAATATTTTATTGGCGGGAATGGGGGGTAGTATGGAGGAGAGCTGGCATGGTGACTTCACACATGAGTGCACTCCTGCCGCGTCTACCTGAGTGAGGGTTGTCATGACTCACAACTTTTGTTGTGTGGAAGGAGGCGGAAAAGTTGTACTTTGTTACCGGAGACGTGATGGATGATCATTGTTTTCTTCCGGTCGGTCTTCCTTGAGTGGAACGTATAAATGCTGATTTTCAGGAGTCCAGTTTTCTGGGCTGGAGGACACGGTTCCTGGAGTGACCATGTTACCAGTGACGTCGGGGCCTTGCTGCAGGCTGAGATTATAGGACACTGGAGCCGAGCTGAAGAGGACCTCGTCAGAGGGCATCTATGTTGGAGCAATCCATGGGTGAGTTTCATATAGGCACATGACAGGAAGGGACGTGATTGAGGTGAGGTCCTATCTCAATTCAAGTGTTGATGAGAAATTCAGGTTTCCAGCTGTCGCTGGATCTGTTCCAGTGATACCCATGTTTATTTCACATTGAACTCTAATACATGCCATTGCTACAGCATATTACATTACATTTTTTGTTGTTTCATCTGGCATGAAATAAAAAAAACATCTGTGTGTTTTTTTCGCATCAACAAAATACTCATTGCATCAAGTAGGCTATACTCAGACTGTGCACATTTATCTTCAAAGAAGAGCCTGAGTCAGAGCAGGGCAATAAGTCAATAAGTTAACACAAAGCTTTATTCAGTGTTGTCCATTGTTTCTTTATTTACCAGTCTAAACCTACATTTCCATAACGGTAGTCCAACCAGCATTCTAGCACAACCTGTATTCTGCCAGAGCAGGTCAATTTGTGTTCATAAGCACATACTGTAAACAATGCATTCGTTAGATGAAGTCACAAGAAATGATAGAAAATTAACCAAATATTTCACCGAGCAAAGAACGGGATCAGCTGCCTTTTTGATGTCATGTGATGTGCCAATTTACAGTGTTTAAACCTATATTTCTTTTATCTGCAGATTGATTTGGAGCCTTGTTTAATGTATGTTGCTGTTTGCATTCGACATAAGATGAAAATAGCCATACCGTAAGTGTTTTACAATATTTGTTCTGCCTGGAGATGTTGGGCGAGATCTCACAGCTGGATGCTGGATGGCAACCAGCAGCTCTGGTGGTCACACTGTTAAGCTTTATTTGACTACATTATAATTGCTTATTTAAGGTTAGCCGTCTAAAGCACCTTTGCTATCGGTGTAACACCAAAAGTCTGCTGATGCTCTGAGCTACCGCGCACTTTTGTGCACTTCAGTACAAAACTAGGCCTATTTAAAGAATAGTTCATCTTGGATAGTATTTGTTTTGCAGCAACATCTGACCTACTTCCTGGTTATACGTAAATAGACATTTTTGTCTGTATGATTTGACCTGAGTTTCCTGAATGCATCCTTTTTCATTTTGGTTTGTCTGAAGCTAGACCGCCTCATGTGGAGATCAGAGGTGTCTTGGCTAAAAGCACTGAGGCAGTACTGCTGAAGGATGGAACAGTCTCACTCATGTGATCTGCTCTGCTCATCTGAATCTGCATCCTTTACTGTGGAACCTCCACATGTTTACATAGTGTAATAAAGATGGAAGAATGGAAATGACTATGTAATGAGACAGGTTCCATTTTATTGTTAATTACAATTTTACAGATCTCTTTTATTGCAGTGCTTGAATGGTTAATTCTCACACACGTCATAATTGAGGCAGACAGATTTACATAATGAAGATAATAACAGTGACAGCAGTAATGTTTTATAGTCAGAAGGATGGCAGCATTCTGGACACATTTTTCTTTAATTATCTAATAGGCTCATTTGAATAAAGACTCAAACTTTATATGGCTGTTAAATACCTTTAGGTTCATTTAGCTGATTGAATTTTACATGCATTATTCACTGATTTTCATACTGTGCTGTGTCTGTTGTGCTGTTTTTGTTTGATTAAAAGTGTCTGACAGGCCTCATAGGCGGTGAAATATACCCCTGAGTGTGTATGCAAGAGGAGGAATTTACAGGTGAGGCACTTCCTTCTTCCCTTTTTTCCTCTCTCCTTCTACCCCACCCTCCCTGCAGTCCTTGCCCCCCTCATCCATTGTTGATTCATGTCTGTATTGAATGAGTCTCGGCTGTAACTAACAGACAGACTGTGACAGATGCTGGCAGCCAGCTCATCCCGCTCACTCCTGAAATGCATTCATTTACATAATGACTCTCTCACCACCGACAGAGCCCATATACACTCACACGTAAGGTTCGTATATCAACATATACCTCACATGTACATGGTTCACATACAGAACAATAAAATACCAAGAATGTGTGGAGAAGCCAGTGCTGTCATTTGCCTTGTGCTGAAGCTGCACAATCACAGATGTTGTATGTTGTAACGCTGTGGAGTTAAAGCACTTGAGCGTCAATGTGTTGTGGCGCTTTCAGTTGAGTTTACGTTTAAGAAGGTGGATACTTTGATGGTACGTTACCATGCTTTGTTTTTTACGCAGCACAATTATTCATAGTGTAGTCATACCACTGCCATATCAAACTTAAAGTTTTGCTGCACCACAGCCCCTCTGGCTTATTAGCCAATCGCTGCTCATATCGAGGGGATAAAAGTAGGCCGTGTCCCTCCTCCTGACCTCTCGCTTCCTGCCTCTTCGGCCCACGCACTTCCGGGTCGTTGTATTCGGCGCTAGCATCTGAGCACAGATCCGGCGTCTCCGCCGTGGTCGAGGCAGTCACTTGGAGCTGTTTACCGCTGCCGACGAGAGCATTGTCTGCTGGTCGTGTGCTGCATGGTGGCTGTCTTCCCAGCTACGCATGATAATCTTCACCCCTCTCCCTCTTTGGAAGGGACGCCAATACAGCCAGACTTATAACAGGAGCTATAGACACTTAAAAAGCTAAGTAAGGAGCACTGCTGATCAATTACGGCTACTTGGCCACTGGTAATTAATTTGTTTCTTTTGAGAGTTTATTGTAATTATTTAATTTTCGTTTGGGAGGAGAATTTCCCAGTAAATGTTTGAGCCCTCCTTTATTTTTTGTTAAAACCGATTAATTATGGTTAATCGTTGAGTTGATATCTCTGGCCAGAGACTCTTTGATTTCTTTTGTCTCTTTTGTTTGGTTGATTTATCATTAATCCAATTTAATACTTTTTAGTTTGTTAATTGATCATTACAGTTTGTTGACACACATTATAAAATGTTTGTTTTTCTTTAATTTTGAGCCCTCCTAACTGCGTTTCTCTCCCCCTAGTGCTGAAGGCCCTCCTGGGTGGTGGTGATCCCTTGTGTGCTGTGTGATCCCCGTTCAAGATTTACTTTGTTTGCACATAACCTTTTTGCTGTGTGAGTGGGGTGTTCTCCTTTTTCTTTTGGATGTCACTATTCCTGCCAAACCCCTCCTCCAGCCGGTAAGCCTCAGCCTGTATCCCCCCCTTTTTCAGTTGGGCTCCCTTCTTCTTTTCTGTTGTGCCAAAACCTTGTGCTTATTTTAAGAATAAAGTTTTGTACGTGATCATTGAACTCCGTCTCCTGCCCTCCCTGAATGTCCTTTTTTGGAGGTAATACTTGACCTTTAGTACAGGTCCTTGGGCCCTAACCAAAGGTGGCGTTGTTGGTATTTCGTATATAACATAGTAATAACCCTTGTGTCACCACAATAGGCAGTCGATTCACAACATTTGCTTAATTCGCTTAATTGCTTAATTAATTAATGGCAGAGACGGAGGTCAACTCTGGAGGAGCGAGTTGGTGCAGATCCACGCCTTCTAGAGGAACAAACACTTGGAGTCACATCAGAGTCTGCTCTGATGTGGAGCCATGACGGGAGGAGAGCCCAACGATTACATTTAACTTTTGGAATTAAAAAGTGGATTTATCTTCCTGACTGTTCATCAACCTGACTGAGGTAGTGATACACGGAGTTGACCTCCATTGTCGGGTGTTTGTGTTCTGTCATGTTAACTGCTGACTGGAGCTGACTCTCTGCTGAGTGCTGAGTTGAGTCAGAGGTTCACCTGAATTCAAACTCAACGACACACACCTGTATGTGATAGGCAATGCGATAGGCACTTGTTTGTTTGACGATGTGCCTTTTAGACTGAACAGCTGTGTCTGACAACAACATTGGCGCTGGACAATATTTGCAAAACTTTGGATTTTTCAGTGACAGACATTTTTAATTATCAATTCCAACATTTTTTGTAATATCTGCACACGGCAACTACATCTGGGATATGAGCTGGGTGTTTGCTTAATTACCGTACTTAATAGAGTTAGGCAACTATAACACTTTCAAGGTTAAGAGATTGTGGGAACAGTTATGAAATATAAGAAAACCTTCACTTTCTATCATGATCATCATCTGAATCTCTGTTTTGTGATTTCCCCAAGGTTCTGTCCTGGGCCCAGTGCTGTTTTGCTGTCTATTTGCTTCCTCCAAGGCAACTAATAAGTCATGTTAAAGGTATCTCCTTCCATTGTTATGCAGACGATATTCAATTATACATTTGGTTTCAGCCTCATAATGTTTAGAGCCTAAACATATGTTAAATGACTTCATTTTTCAAAACTTGAGAAGCATTCAGGCCTATCCCGAACTGCCTTGAACACAACCAACCTTGCTCATTCACAAAACTAACTCCCAGCAGTGTTGCTCAATTGACTGCGATCAGTCACTTTCAGTCAGGTCTGCTTCAGTTCTCTTCCTGTGCTGACAACTGTGCACTGAGCTTGGCACGAGACTTTCACTTTGTAGAAACAGACAAAACAAATCCTTGAGGGATAAGGGTTATCTATCATGATCATTCATCATGGTCTCGGCAAAAATATATGCTCTCCACATTCATCATTCATCCACTGTCGAGCGTCTTATCTTCTCACTCTGCCGTCAGGTCAGCACATGTTATGTTAAGACTCACCCTCTTCAAGCTTGGCAACCGACGAAATGACAAATGACAAACTTGTTTCTGTGACAATAGTGAGAAGTGGTACAGGCCCACCCACCACCCTAAAAGACATGCTAGTTACCAAATGTTGGTGCTATACATACATTCGAATGTGTGATATTTTCAAATATGATTGCAATTCTCAGGGATACAGGACCAGGCAGACCATGATCTTAAGTATTTGACTGTGAGAGCCATTGGTGGGAAAACCACAGCCTATGGAGAAGCACTGCCCAGCAGTCTCAGTTAAGGACAATTAAGCCCCAACTTCACAGCCAATCACAACTCAAATTTTCTTATCTCATATTTTGCCAAACCAGAATTAACAGCCCCTATTTATAGGATTTGAAAAAATCTGACTTCTTCATAGTATCAAAACACACAATGTAGTAGGCAGCCAATATGACTAGGGATGGGCATGGGCATCGTTCTTCTTCAGAACTGGTGCCCAGTGAGTCGATTCCTCGGAATTGTTAGCGTGCCTGCTAAACGATTCAAATGTAGATGATGTTGACGGCCAGAGTCTGGCTGTCCCAGAGGCAGCTCTCGTGCACCTCTAGCTGCTCCGTTCACAGAGGCAGGGTTACTCAGGTAAGGCACTCTTGATAATCTGTCAAGGCACACACTAGCGTAGAGTTTAGATTCTCTGCCCGTGCCCGACCCGACCCGACCCGAACCTCGGGCCGAGGTGTGTTTGTGTCGCTGCGTGGTGTGACACGTGACATCACTCCCAAGACGCCAGAAGAAAGCGAAAATCTTTATTTCTTACTAAGGAAAATGACAAAAATAATAGTAACGCACAGTGACTTGGATAAGTAACTTTAATCTGATCACTGGTTTGGAAATATTAACGCGTTAGATTACTCGTCACTGAAAAAAGTGGTCAGATTAGTAACACGTTACCGGCATCACTGATTGTGTAGCTTAAGTGCAACATGGAGCTTGAAGATGTAAAGAAAAAAAAACAACTCATAATTACAGTTGCACTTTACTTTGAAAAGTAGCTCACCTACTTTTAGGTTTGTTCTGAGGTTGCTACACATAATTTGTGTATACTCTGTGCTGTGTCTTCTGATCAGATATTAAAGGGAGTTAATACAAACAAACAAATTCGTACTTATTC